>WNHD01005448.1:0-10188 GCA_011057455.1 Ganaspis sp. Gsp50 | reverse complement strand
TGCCATTACTTGGCTAAACTTTGGCATTTTGAAATAATTAAGAAACGTTGCCGTTTCCGGCCCAGTAATGGGGCAATTTGAAAGCTAATATTGGCCCACTACAATTTGCCGAAATTCGGCTGCCGTTATTGACCCAACATTGGCCCATATTGTCAGTTCTGGCAATTCGCACTTGGGTGTTAATTCTCATTTCGCGAGAGGTACTGTATATATTTTAATCAATTTATAATTTTAAAATAATGTTATTTTTCAAGTTAATTAGGATTCCAATAAAATTTCTGTGTTTTACTTTCAAAAATGTTCAATAATTCTTACAAAAATAATGTTCTGTAACCTTTTATTTTTATTGTACTTTAGACTTCCTGTAACTTATAGAAAATCTTTAGAAGGATGTTCACAAAGTAATTCCACAGTATTTTTTTTTATAAATCTGAATTTTAGTGAAGAGTTGAATAAGAAAGTAGCATTTCTATGACAACAATAGTCCCGGTTGACGGTACTATAAAAAAATTGAAAACATTAAAAAAATATTTTAATTTTTACATAACTTTGAATACAATATACTTTAAGAGACTTCAAGAAATTGAAAGATACTTTAAAATAGTTCAAGGTTTTAAAAATATTAGTATTTTAAGGGCATGTGATGGAAAATGACGTATGTGGTCACGTGATTTGAAATGCAAATTTTCTCCGACGATTTACTCTTAAAATAATAAACATATCGTTGTGAAAATTGGTATACATTCATAAAATATCATGAGAATGGTCTCTCTGGTATGAATTTATTAATAATTTTGTTTAAAAGTAATCTTATAAAATTCTGAAAAATCAACTATAAGTGCAACACGTAATTTTATAAAATACCTAACTTTTGGACAAAATTATTAATAAATTCATACCAGACACACCATTCTGATGATATTTTATAAATGTATAACAAATTACATAACGATGTGTTTATTATTTTAAGAGTAAAACGACGGAAAAAATTGCTTTCTGAGTCAAGTGGCCACATGCGTCATTTTCCATCACATGCCCTTAAGTATTAAAAAGATTTACAAATATTGGTTTTTAAAAATATTTTAAAAGTTTTTAGAATACTTGAGATTATTTATAAATACTTCAAAATACTTTAAAATACTTCAGAACACTTAAAATGGAAGTTAGGAAATGTTAAATATTTTCCATCCATCATTATAGTCTTTTTTGTATTCTATAAAACGGTATTCTTAAAATTGCGAAGAAAAAAATAAAATTATAAAATCTAATTTTCTATATATTTCCATCTAAATGCTCATAAATTTTACACTTTTAGTCACATTTTGACCAGCGAAGGCTTAATTTCTCAACTGTACTTATTAAATAGAAAATTTGCACGTGAAAAAGGGCAATGCTATACTCATGCAAAAATATTGTGTTTGCTATTATAAATAGAAGATATTTTAACTTGACGTGCCATAAGAAGAGGTGAACTTAGATCAAAACTTTGCGACTGCAACCTATGGCAGCTAACAAACCTGCATGTGTCAAACGTGGGGAGGAACATATTGCCTAAAAAACTTGCACCTGATAATTAATTGTAGCAGGTATTAACGTTTATTATAGTGAATGAACAAGCAATCATCAATTGAAACCTCACATCTACTACCTGTAGCAAGTGATAAAATAGGAAGTATAAATCATGAATGTCAACTGCAGCTAAACTTTTGCTTCTCAAAAGCAGAAGTAAAAGTGAAACAAATCTTCTGCTGCCTTTTTCAGGTATTAAAAATGGACGTATTAAAATGCGACACGAATTGATATGAGAACGTTATTTCTGTCTTTTAGCAGGGATTTAAACTTGCCATGTCAAGAGCAGAGTCGAACTTGGCAAAACATTCAGTGTGATGTCTATAGTAGGTATTAAAAATTAAATAAAATGAAGTGAACTTGTCAAAATCCCTGCGTCTGGTATCTGCAGCATGTAGAAAAATATAACCTAAAACAGAAAAATTTAAGTTCGGCCTCTGCTCCTATTCTCAGGTGTTGAAACTTGATTTATGAAAAGGAAAAGCATACTTTAAACAAAATATTCCACCTGCTGACATCAACCACTTTCCTCGTGGAACGTATCTCTCAAACTGTACAGCGGATTGATACCAACAACTTGCGTTTGCTTCCTGCAGCAAGAATTACAAATTGTATAACACGAAGAAGTGCTCTTGGATAGAATATTTTCGTTTACTGCGTTTAACAAGTAATAAAACGGAAAGAATAAAATAGAAATTAAAACTGATACTAAAACATTGCCTCTACTTTATTAGAAGGTATTGAAACTTGACTTATTAAATGCAGAAGCGAACATGGAATAAAATCTGTTTTTTGTACTGAATTCATTTGGTAATTAATTCGAACGAACCAAGAGGCGACGCTAAATAATATCAGATACTTGCTTCTGCTTCCTTTAGCAGATATTTAAACTTGCAGTGCCAAAAATTGAGCCAAACTTGAACAGAAGCTTTGCGTCTGCAACCTGCAGTAGACACTCCGTAGCAAAAAATAGAATAAGAGGTATAAAATGTAAATTCAAAATGAGACGAAAACCTTCACTACCTTTCTATTGGCAGGTATTAAGGCTTGATTTATCAATAACATAAGTAAATTTGGAACAAAATCTCTCGTCTGTTTCGTTCAAAAGGTCATTCCGTTGGACATATTAAAGTGAACCTCTAACACACATCAGAACCTGGCGTCTGCTTCCTTTAGCAGGTAATAAATTTTATGTGTCAAAACAAAAGTTGAACTTGCACAAACGCTTTACGTTCTGCTACCTGCTGATTGTCGTATGAAAATTAGAGATGAACGTGGACGAAAATTGCGTCTGCTGCCTGTAGCAGGTAATAAAACAGGATGTATGAAATACAAATTCAAACTCGGAGTAACACATTGCTTCTCCTTTCATAGGCAGGTATTGAAGTATGTCTTATCAATAGTAGAAATAAACTTGGAATGAAATCTCTTGTCCCCTTCTCACAACACGTATTTTAATCAGATTTATCAATTTGAGACCCGAACTGACTTCAGAAACTTGCGTCTGCTGCCTTTAGCAGGTATTCGAAGTTAATGCCTCAAAGGACGTATTCTCCTCTGAGTCCAACTGATATAAGAACCTGGCTTCTGCTTCCTCTAGCAGGTAATTAAAATTACTGAGTCTAAACATATGGCAAATTTGGACAAAAGCTTTACTTTTAGCTGCATATCGATGGTATTAAAAATGTTATCATAAACAGCAGTGAACTTAGACAAAATCCTTACGTCTGGTACCCGTAGGACGCAATTAAACAATACTTATAATATGTAAACTCTAACTGGGACTAAAACCTTGACTCTGCTTACATTCGTTGCTATTGAAGATTGTCATATCAAGAGAAGGAACAATGTAGAAACAAAGTAACTCGACTGTTGCCATTAGCGCAGATATTTTAATTGGACGTACAAAACTGCGACAAAAGATGAGATAATAATCATGCGTCTGCTGCGCTTAGCGTATATATTTCAGTTTGTCGTTTGAAAATTAGAGATGAACTTGGACAAAAATTGCGTCTGCTGCCTGTAGCAGGTATTAAAACAGGATGTATGAAATACAAATTCAAATTCGGAGTAACACATTGCTTCTGCTTTCATAGGCAGGTATTGAAGTATGTCTTATCAATAGTAGAAATAAACTTTGGAATGAAATCTCTGGTCCCCTTCTCACAGCACGTATTTTAATTAGACGTATCAATTTGAGACACGAACTGACTTTAGAAACTTGCATCTGCTGCCTTTAGCAGGTATTCGAAGTTGCTACGTGAAAGGACGTATTTTAGTGTGACTCCGACTCATATAATAACCTGGCGTCTGCTTCCTTTAGCAGGTATTCGAAGTTGCTGCCTGAAAGGACGTATTCTAGTGTGAGTCCAATTGATATAAGAATCTGGCGTCTGCTTCCTTTCGTAGGTATTTAAATTTTCTGAGGCAAAAGAAGTGACGAAGTTGGAAGAAGGCTTTACTTTCAGCAGCAAGTAGATGGTATTAGAAATTGTATCATAAGCAGATGTGAACTTAGACAAAATCCTTACGTCTGGTACCCGTAGGAGGCAACTAAACAAGACTTATAATATATAAATTCAAACTGGAACTAAAACATTGACTCTGCTTCCATTCGTAGCTATTGAATATTTTAATATCAAGAGAAGGAACAATGTAGAAACAAAGTAACTAGACTGATGCCATTAGCAAGTACTTTAATTGAACGTACCAAACTACGACAAAAGATGAAATATGAATCTTGCGTCTGCTGCGCTTAGTGGATTTACAAGCTTGTCGTATGAAAATTAGAGACGAACGAGGACCAAAATTGCGTCTGCTGCCTGTAGCAGGTAATAAAATAGGACGTATAAAATACAAATTCAAACTCGAAGTAACAGATTGCTTCTGCTTCAATAGGCAGGTATTGAAATTTGTCTTATCAATAGTAGAAGTAAACTTGTATCAAAATCTCAGGTCCCCTTCTCTCAGCAGCTATGTTAATTCGACGTATCAATTTGTGATGCATACTGATTTCAAAAACTTGCTTCTGCTGCCTTTAGCAGGTATTCGAAGTTGCTGCTTGAAATCACGTATTATAGTGTGACTCCAACTGATATAAGAACCTGGCGTCTGCTTCCTTTAGCAGGTATTAAAAATTACTGTTACAAAAGGAGTGACCAAGTTGGACAGAAGCTTTACTGTTAGCATTATATAGATGGTATTAGAAAGTGTATCATAAACAGCAGTGAACTTAGATAAAATGCTTACTTCTTACCCGTAGGAGGCAATGAAAGAAGACTTATAATATATAAGTTCAAACTGGGACTAAAACATTGACTCTGCTTCCATTCGTTGCTATTGAAGATTGTCATATCAAAAGAAGGAACAAAGTAGAAACAAAGTAACTCGACTGTTGGCATTAGCAGGTATTTTAATTGGACGTATCAAACTGCGACGAGAGTTGAGATAAGAATCTTGCGTCTGCTTCGCTTTGCAGATGTTCAAACTTGTCGTATGAAAATTACAGACGAACGTGGACGTATATTGTGTCTGCTGCCAAAGCAGGTAATAAAATAGGACGTATAAAATACAAATTCAAACTAGGAGTAGCACATTGCTTCTGCTTCAATAGGCAGGTATTGAAATTTATCTTATCAATAGTAGAAATAAACTTGGAATGAAATCTCTGGTCCCCTTTTCTCAGCACCTATGTTCATTCGACGTATCAATTTGTGATGCGTACTGATTTCAGAAACTTGCTTCTGCTGCCTTTAGCAGGTATTCGAAGTTGCTGCGAGAAACTTAGATAAAATGCTTACTTCTTACCCGTAGGAGTATGAAAGAAGACTTATAATATATAAGTTCAAACTGAGACTAAAACATTGACTCTGCTTCCATTCGTTGCTATTGAAGATTGTCATATCAAAAGAAGGAACAAAATAGAAACAAAGTAACTCCACTGTTGACATTAGCAGGTATTTTAATTGGACGTACCAAACTGCGACGAGAGTTGAGATAAGAATCTTGCGTCTGCTTCCCTTTGCAGATGTTTAAACTTGTCGTATGAAAATTAGAGACGAACGTGGACGAAAATCGCGTCTGCTGCCTATAGCAGGTAATAAAATAGGACGTTTAAAATACAAATTCAAACTCGGAGTAGCACATTGCTTCTGCTTTAATAGGCAGGTATTGACATTTGTCTTATCGATAGTAGAAATAAACTTGGAATGAAATCTCTTGCCCCCTTTTCTCAGCACCTATTCTAATTAGACGTATCAATTTGAGATGCGTACTGATTTCAGATACTTGCGTCTGCTGCCTTTAGCAGGTATTAAAAGTGGCCGCGTAAAAGGCGTATTATAGTGTCACTTGAACTAATAAAACAAAGTGGCTTCTGCTTCCTCTAGCAGGTAATTCAAATTACTGAGTCTAAAGATGTTGCGAACTTGGACAAAAGCTTTACTTTTAGCTACATGTCGATGGTATTAAAAATTTTATCATAAACAGCAGTGAACTTAGACAAAATCCTTACGTCTGGTACCCGTAGGAGGCAATTAAATAAGAATTATAATATATTAATTTAAACTGGGACTAAAACATTTACGCTGCTTCCATTCATAGCTATTGAAGATTGTCATATCAAGAGAAGGAAAAATGTAGAAACAAAGTAACTCGACTGTTGCCATTAGCAGGTATTTTATTTGGACGTACCAAAGTGCGAGAAAAGATGAGATAAGAATCTTGCGTCTGCTGCGCTTAGCGGATATAATGAAGCTTGTCGTGTGAAAATTAGAGACGAACTTGAACGAAAATTGTGTCTTCTCCCTGTAGAAGGTAATAAAATAGGACATATGAAATACCAATTTAAACTCGCAGTAACACATTGCTTCTGCTTCAACAGGCAGGTATTGAAGTTTGTCTTATCAATATTAGAAACAAAGTTAGAATGAAATCTCTGGTCCCCTTCTCACAGCACGTATTTTTATTAGACGTATCAATTTGAGACAGAACTGACTTTAGTAACTTGCGTCTGCTACCTTTAGCAGGTATTCGAAGTGGCCGCGTGAAAGGCGTATTATAGTGTGACTTGAACTGATATAAGAACCTGGCGTCTGCTTCCTTTAGCAGGTAATTAAAATTTCTGAATCTAAACATGTGGCGATGGTATTACAAATTTCATCATAAATAGCAGTAAACTTAGACAAAAGATCTTATGTCTAGTACCTGTAGGAGGCAGTGAGACAAGACTTATAATATATAAATTTAAACTCAGACTAAAACATTGACTCTGCTTCTATTCGTAGGTATTCAAGACTGTCATATCAAGGGTAGGAACAATGTAGAAACAAAGTAACTCGACTATTGCCATTAGCAGGTATTCTAATTGAATGTACCAAACTGCGACGAGAAATGATGTAAGAATCTTGCGTCTACTGGCTTTAGCAATCATCGTTCAATTGCCTTTAGCATTTATTTAAATTTGCAGAATGACACTGCGACGGGTATTTAAACTTGCTGTGTCAAAAGAAGTTGCAAACTTGGACAAATATACTGCGTCTTATGTCGGATTTAAATTATAAAGCTTGACTTTTCAATTGTTGTTCCAGTCATTGTAGAATATCTTGCGTTTCTATCGAAAATGCTAAGTGGTGGAAAGTCCTTGTTTACCTGCCTGTAGATGTTGTTAATACTCTTAAAGGGAATGTTTAAACTAAAAATTTAATAATTTCTGATATATATTGAGAACCTGTTTGATACTTTCATTGTATTTTTTATGCCTTCCTCTGAAAATTATATTTTTTTGCTCAAAATTTGGAAAGTTATAGATATTTTATTTGTAGGGAGCTTTTTATACATTTTTTAAAGAATGCAATATTGAAAACTTTTTTTTTTCAAGAAATATAATTCATTTTTATTATATTGAAGAATATTGTAATATTTAATGGAAAAAATAATGGTTACCTTGCCGCTGTAAAATTTTGTGTGTTTTGTGGTTGGAATATGGCTGTTTATATTTCAGTTACTATTACTTCATATGAGTATCTACTGTGAATGGATGAACGTATAAAAGATCAGATGTTTACAAGTAGATGTCATTATCTTTAAATTACGCAATTTGAAGTGGATATGCAAGCTTGTTAACAGTTAATGGTTGCAAGTGCATCTGTTTGAACAAGATGTACATCTAGATGTACATCTTGTTGATGAGTTGGCCAAATAATACATTTCATATGTAGGAGATCGTGAGCGACAAGGTGAATGTCTTACTGAACATGAGTCTTTTGAGGTTCGTCTTGATGCACAGCACATTGTGTATCTTGCCGATCTGGATCGACATGATAAACATGATGATGGTGCAGGAGGTGTTCGTCTTGATGAACACATTTCATATTTTGTCGATCGATATCGACATGATGAACATTCTGGTGAAGGTGATAATGGTTTTAATGGCATTTGAGAAATTCGTCTTGACTGTTCATGACATGATGATGATTGTCTCGGATACGATCGTCTTGATGGTCCAGTAGGTGATTCTCTTGACCATGGTGAAGATCGTCTTGATGGTCTCGTTGCTGATTGTCTTGACCATGGTGAAGATCGTCTTGATGATCTTGTTGGAGATTGTCTTGACCTTGGTGAAGATTGTCTTGCTGCTCCCGGAGGTGACTGTCTTGACCATGGTCGTTTTGATAGCCTCCTTGGTGATTGTCTTGACCTCGGTGAAGAATATCTTGTTGATCTTTCTGGAGATCGCCTTGAGGGCCCCCTTGGTGAATGTCTTGACCTTGTTGAAGATATTCTTCTTGACCTTGGTGGACTTGGTGGAGATCGTCTTAATGGTCTCGTTGGCGAATGTCTTGGTGACCATGGTGGCGATCGCCTTGCTCTTGGTGGAGATCGTCTTGATGATTTTATAGGTAATAGTTTTGAAGGCCGTGTTGACGAGCACCTGGATACGTCAGTATTCAATCGCCTTGATAAATATTTATATCTCTGAGATCTAACTGTGCGTTTGTCTTTGATATGAGAAAAATTATTAAAAACTGTTGAATTCGTTTTTAATAATTTAACCGGTGGACCTGTTGGTAATGATTTTCGTTTTATTTTCAATTGCGCTGATTTTTGTATTATTTCTTGTGATTTTGACTGTGTTGTTGTAGAAGGTGGAGTTTTCTTTCTTAGTTTTACTAGATATTCAGTTCCTGATTTGTCTTTTGTTTCATTTTGTTTTGGTTCTATTTTTGCAGGTGGTGAAGTTTCTTTTGTTATTTGTAATTGTTTATCTACTTGTGGTTTTTCTTTTCCTTCTTGTTTTCCTGATTGTGTTGTTCCAGATTTTAAACTTTCTGTTTTTGATTCAACTTCATCCTCAGTTTCTGGTTTTTCTTTAATTTCAGTTTGATTTTTTCTTACTTTTGCATGTGATGAAGTTTTCATTCCATTTTGTAATAGTTCCTCAGTTTGTAATTTTTCTTCTGCTTTTTGTCGTTTTGGTTGTGCTTTCGACGGTTTTGAAGTTTTTGTTGTCAATTGCAGTAGATCATCGCTTTGTGATTTTTCTTTTGTTTTATTTGTTTTTGTTTTTAGTGTTGCAGGTTGTGCATTTTTTTCTATTGATTGAACTGTATTCTCGCTTTGGGATTTTTGTTTTGTTTGGGTTGTATCAGGTGATGAAGTTTTCTTTGTGGTTTGTACAGTATTAAATAAATGTGATTTTTGTTCTTCACTTTGTGTGTTCGTTTGTATTGTTGCAATTGATATTTGCTCTGTAGATTCATTAGATGATACTTCTTGTAGTTGTTCTTCTAATGATTCTTGTATCTGTGTTATTACAACGGGTATTTTCTTTTGCTTTTTTGTTTTTTTTGTTTTCGCTTTTCTTTGTTGTATTTTTTGATTAGTTGCAATTTCTGGTTCCTCTTGTATGTCTTGTAGTGGTATCGCAGGTTCTGACGTTTCCGGCCGAAATTCTTGTAATATATTTTCCAGTTCTTGAATATCTAGATTATTTAAAATTTGTAATAAAATATACGTCTTAAATTTTCATGAAATTTGAAAATTAAAAATGGGTTTCATATAAGGATTTTTTTATTTTTGTTTTGCTTTAAGTCAAAAAGTTAATACACTAGAACCTGGATCTATGATCGTCTGTTTATTAAAGCTCGTTGAAGAAATTTAATTTTAATTCATAGTTTGTTAAAATTAAAAATCTCACTGTTAATGGCGGGGTAAGGTTAATTCTATGAGAAAATGACATGTTTTTAAGATTTTTTTTTAATAGCAAATAGTGTCAGATAATTTAATCAATTTTCATATAAAAGTGCAACGCATACACAATATTTTTCTAAATTTTCAATAAAAAATATTGGAAATTAAGCGATTGACAATGAAACTCCGGAAGCGCCTCGAAATAAAGTTTCTTCGCGGTGTTTATTGTAACTTGCAAAAAAATCAACTGAAAAAAAATCAAATTGTATTTGTCAAAGGAGATGTTTCTCGAGGTAACCCTGGGGTATTTTTTTTTGTTTTGATTTTTCTATTTTTTGTACCACTTTGAAGTCAAAACTTTCGATTTCCACTAAAAAAATCGGCTAATTTGCTACTGTAAAATTAGTAATTATTAAAAAAACAAAATAG
>WNHD01005447.1:0-10188 GCA_011057455.1 Ganaspis sp. Gsp50 | reverse complement strand
GCCCTAAAACTTCATATTTATGCTTTTTGGATGAAATTGAGTTGATTTAGACTATTTTTAGAAAATCGAAAATTGTCACGATTACAATGCTTCCTCTATTAGGAAGCAAAAAGAATAAAAAGAAAAACAAAAAACAAAAAAATGAAAAAGTATAAAATAATAAAAGAAGAATAAAAAAAAGAATAAAAAGAGAAACAAAAAACAAAAAAAATGAAAAAGTTTAAAATGATAAAAGAAGAATAAAAAAAAGAATAAAAAGAAAAAAGAAAGAATAGAAAGAAAAAGAAAGAAGAAAAAATCAAAAGAAATAAAAAGAGAAAAATAAAATAAAAAAACTGACAAATGCGAGTATAGTTGAAATTTGAATTTGGAATTAGATTTGAGTGTATAAGAAGTTTATTTGAAGAGGGAGTGGTGCGTGATTCACAAACACACGTAGGCGGTTTCTGCCCTCTTTTCCCACCTCGTCGCTTTTCCATGCTAGCGTCTTTCTCTCTTTTGCATCGTCTCTTTGAGCATTTAAGTAACTTAAACACGCACGCGATCACATTATGTGCAAGATGCTCTCAGATGCTTGGAACCCGTTGCAATGATAGAAGTGACACAAGTGAAAGAAGGAGAAAGATAAATAAAAAAGAAAAGTTATCCTGCTAAAGAGGCTGCGGGATACAGTTATGCGTATACACACGTGTGTCGTCGATAACGCCATATGCACAAAACAACAAAATTTCTCAATCATATTTATATTTCATTTATTATTTAAAAAAAAAAAATTATTTTAAATAGCCAAGTTCCAATTAAAAGTGCAAATGAAATCTAGAAAAATAAACATTCAACATAAAAAAATGAATAAAAAAAACACTGCTCGATGTAGAAACAAAATTCGAGATTCGAAATAGACGCAGAATTTTATTTTTCATTTTTTTTTAACAGAAAGAGACACTATTTTTAAAAAAAAATTGGGGCGCCATATTGGATCTGCCATTTTGAATTTTGGAATGTCAATAAAAGATTCGTGTTCAGCGACTAAAAAAGCAGTGGAATATCAAGTTTTTTCAAAATCTGACAATTTCTTCATCTTTTAGAACATTTCCTATACGTTTTTAGAAACTTTTGACGCCATATTGGGCCCGCCATTTTGAATATTGGACATTCAAGGAGAAATTCGTATTTAGGGACAAGAAATAGCCCGTAGTACCAAATTTCATGAAAATCGGCAAGCTTCCTCGTCTTTTAGAAACAGTTCCTACATTTATAGACACTTTTGACGCCATATTGGGTCTGCCATTTTGAATTTTAGACATTCAGGGGCTAATTTCTGATTTGAAATTCCAAATAGTCCATAGTATCAAATTTCATAAAAATCAGCAAGCTTCCTCGTCTTTTAGAACAGTTCCTACATTTATAGACACGTTTGGCGCCATATTGGGTCCGCCAATTTGAATTTTGGACATTCAACTACAGATTCGTGTTTAGCGACTAAAAATAGTGTAGAGTATCAAGTTTTATAAAAATCCGTTAACTACTTCATCTTTTAGAACATTTCTTACAGTTCTAAAAACTTTTGCCGCCATATTGGGTCCGCCATTTTGAATTTCAGACATTCCAGCAAGCATTCCAGATATAAATTCTACATAAAAATTGAGCTTGCATTTCATAGGGAAATTCCATGCGAACCTTTATTTAGAAATTCCACTTGGAATTTGTATGGAAGTTCTACGAAATTATTTCCATTATTTCTAATGGAAAATCTATGGAAATTCCATGTGCAAATAAATAAAATAGAATTAGCAAATTAAATAGAAATTTGACAGAATTTTTGAAGAAATTACACTTTTAATTCCTTAAAACAATTTTACAAAAACTACATACAATTTCCACGGAAAATTTGCAAAAATCTACGGAAATTTAAATGCGAAAATGTGACAGAAATTAAAAAAAACATAATGAAATTATGGTAATTTTACGGTGTATCGAAATTTTTAAGTTCGGCTGGAAATAATTCGAAAACTCCATACGGTATTTCTATGAAAACTTTATCTGGAAATTCTTCGGGAACATCATAAGAAAATTCTACGGAAAACCCATGCGGAAATTGAACTGAAACTTTTATGGAAATTCTGTAGAAACTTCTACGGTTATTCCATGTATAAATTCTAAGCGGTAATTATGTTTCCAGATGAAAATTGTACGGAAACTTCCCATGAGAATTCCACGAAAATTCTACATGGAAATTCAACGAAAATTTCTACATGGAAAATCAACGGAAATTTCTACAAGGAAATTCAACGGAAATTTCTACATGGAAATTCAGCGGAAATTTCTACGGTTATTCCGTGTAGAAATTCTAAACAGAAATTGTGTTTCCATGTGGAAATTCTACGGAAATTTCACATGAGAATTTCACGAAAATTTCAAACGAAAATTCCACGAAACTTTTACCTGGAAATTCTATGAAATTTCCATATAGAAAATTTGTCCAATTTTTTAACGCGAGAAAATTAAATTTTATACAATATTTTTTTGCCATTTAAACGTAAAATAAATTTTTTTATTTTAAATTTAAATTTAAATTTTAAATGTTCAATTTTGTGTACATATAATTTATAATTTTCATTTTTGTCAATTAAAATAAAATATAAATAAATACGAATGAGTTGAGCTTTTCTTTTATCAAAATTTTCACTAGAATTTTACACTTTCCAATTAAATGCATTCTTTTAATAATTTTTAATAATTCTTAATAACTAAATTAATTAAAAATTAATAAAATTAATTAATTAAACTTAATTCTTAATACACGTTTTTAAAAAGTTTTCTGGCAGTCATGAAAATTATGAGTTTAAACTGAAACAGAAACTGTCTTATTTGGAGTAATTAGTAGACACTTTTTTGAAATAATATGATGAAATGAGCCATGGTTTTTCGGACCCTCTGCCCACATGGCACAACTTAATGCACTTATCCAATAAAACGTTCGATTATCAGAACCCCAGACTAAAAACAATTGTATAAGTAACTCTTCTAATTAATGAGTGTCTAATGTGTCTTAAGTGACTTTAATCCTAGAAGATAAAGCCATTTCTAAAAAAAATCCGACCTAATTACTATCAGAATTAACACCAGAAAAGTTTACATTTATCTCCCAATTTTCATAATTAAGATTAAGATTTTCAATTGCGCTCTGATTGAATTGCTTTAATTGAAATTGCGCTTTATTTAAAAATTAAAAAACTGATTCGATTTTTAAGAGTCTCGTTAACTAAAAATGTGACAAAAACATTGAATTGAAAAAAATAGTTATCATTTTTTGTCATTCTTATCATTTTTTGTAATTCTTGAATAATTGGTTTTTTTGTTTATTGTTCTTATACGTTTTTATTGTTGAACGTTTTTTAAATTGATATTTTCATCAATAATGTGAATAGTAAATGCTCCTAGTTACTTGACAAAAATAATGTTTTTATTTCTTCAGTGAACTGATTCATTAATTGCTATTTTAAAATTCAAGGTTTGTAAATGTATTACAGATTTTTATTACAGATTTTTATTACCGATTTTTTTAACAGATTTTTTTTAGAAGATTAAGAGCTTGGAAAAAGTAATAGTACAATTAGCATTCAACGTGTGTTAAAATCAGTTACAGTACGAATTATTGGTTATTTCATGACACTAAAAGGTACTTGACCTACTAATAAAAATGCAAAATAATAAATTATCTAAAGAAATAAAAAATTTTTTTTTAATAAATTTAAAATAAATTCAAAATAAATTCAAAATGAATTCAAGATGAATTTAAATTGAATTCAAAATGAATTCAAAATGATTTCAAGATGAATTTAAATTGAATTTAAATTGAATTCAAAATGAATTCAAAATGAATTCAAAATTATTTCAAAATGAATTCAAAATGATTTCAAAATGAATTCAAAATGATTTCAAAATGAATTCAAAATGATTTCAAAATGAATTCAAAATAAATTCAAAATGAATTCAAAATGAATTCAAAATAAACTGAAAACAAATTTCAATTCAATAATTTTGCACACAAAAAATAATTTTATTTTGCACTAAATTGTTGCGAAATTTGCTTTTATTCTTTATTTCAATTAAAATAAAATGTATTTTAAATTATTTCAAAAATAATTCTTAATTCCTTTCTTATTTCTTTCTTATTTCTTAATTCTTCGTAAATTTTAATTTCAAAAACAATTCTTCAAGTTTTCACAACATGAAACTAAAAACAATTTTTCAAGTTTTTACAAAGTGAAACTAAACACATTCTGAAGAAACGTTTTTTTTTTAATTAAAATTGCGATTAGCATGAACTCGGGGAAATCTAAGGCGGAATTTCGTGATTTCAACTTGTTTGTGCTTTTTCCTAGTTTTATGTAAAAATGATTATTTTAGCTCACCTGCAGTTGAATATTTTTGACCTTGTTCCATGAGAATTCAAATTCGTTGACGGGAACTTTAGCTTGGCTGAGATAGCGCAAAAAACCAAGTTCTTCAGGTCGTAGTATTAATAAGGCATGACCACTGCTGCCTTCTCCACGAGCTGTTCTTCCCACACGATGAATATATTCCTAAAATTGTATATTTTTATGAATCAAGGTTTAATTAAAATCGACAAGAATTTTAAACAATAAAAGCAAACAATATGTCAGAGACAAAAGAAGCAATTCGATAAAATTTGAAATTAAACTTGCAGAAATAAATCAAAGTTACCAAAATAAATTAAAGTTACCAAAATAAATTAAACTTGCCGAAATAAATTAAAGTTGCCAAAATGGATTATAATTGCCGAAATAAATTAAAGTTGCCAAAATAAATTAAACTTGCCGAAATAAATTAAAATTAGTTATAATTTAAGTTATTAACTAATTAAAAATAAATTAAAATTGACGAAATAAATTACAGCTTTAACAAAATAAATTTAACTTATCGAAATTTTGCATTTTTAATTAAGAAAACAGTGTGCAAAATATCAAATAATGACGATGAAAAATTAACATTGGAATTTTTTGTACTTTAGGATCATCTGGTGGATCATACTGCACGATCCAATCAACGTCAGGAATATCGAGACCTCTCGCTGCAACATCCGTGCAAAGAAGAATTCCACTAGAAGCGTTACAAAACTGGAAAAACGTTGTCGTTCGTTTCGTTTGCTTTTGTTTACCCTGAAATTCAGAATCGATTTAAATATTAAATATCAACTAAATCAAATACATTACTTGAATTAAATACATTAATTGAACTAAATACAAGAACTAATTAAATTAAATACAAGAATTAATTAAATTGAATGCAAGAATTAAATAGGCGCTATCAAATACAAAAATTAAAATCGAACTCTTAAATACAAGAATTAATTAATTACGAGCCCATTTCAATATTAAAACTTAATCTCGAATTTAATTCGAGCTCTTATTAAAAACAAGAATGAATTTAATTCGAGGTTTTAAAATCAAGAATGAATTTAATTCGAGTTTTTAAATGAAAGAATGAATCTAATTCGAGTTTTCAAATACAAGAATGAATTTAATACGAGCTCTTGAATGCAACAATGAATGAAATACAATAAATTAAATGCGAGTTATTAAATAAAAAAAATGAAATAAATACAATAAATTAAATGCGAGTTATTAAATAAAAAAATGAATAAGATGAAGTAATTTTGAAAAATTACTCACGTGAATGGAAAGACATTTGAGGTCGATATAATTAAGGAGCTCGTGGTGATATTTAACGGACATACACGAGCTGAAGAAGACCATAATTTTCTTGTTTCTGTTTTTGCAGAGGAAAGTGAACAAAAGAAGAAAGCGTTTTTCACTTTCAGCCATAACGTAGCCTTGTTCTAAACCATCAACCGTTGCCTGTTGTTTTTCGTCATCAACGCCAACATAAATTGGTTCTTTCTTTAAAGCTAATTTAGTTAACGCCTCCGTTTTCTTCGTCTGAGTTGCACTGAATAGCATCGTTTGTCTTCTTTCTGCAAAAATACAAAATCAATTCATGAAAATGCCAAAAATCAAAAATGTATCAAGAAAATTCAATAAAAATACCAAAAATCAGACGTGTAGGAAAAAATTAAAAATAAACCAAACAGAAACGGCAACAGTAAATAGAAACAGTAAAAGTCAAAGAATAGAAACAGCAAAGCTTAATAGAAACAGCAAATGTAAATAGAAACAGCCAAAATAAATTAAAAACGACACAATAAAAGAACAAATAATCAAAAATTTACATGCAAGTATAAATGAAAATGTTAAAAGAAACAAAAGGATTAAAATACATGAAAACGAAAGACAATAAACAAATTTTGTTGAAAGTAAATAAAAAAATAAAGGATTTTGAAATATTTTAAAGTATTTTAAAGTAATTTTAAGTGTATTTAAACATTTTCAAGTAATTTTAAGTGTTTTTAAATATTTTCAAGCAATTTTAAGTGTTTCTAAATATTTTCAAGTATTGGAAAGTATTTGGAAATATTTTACAGTATTTTCAAGTATTTTGCAATATTTTGAAGAATTTTTAAATATTTGTAGAATTTTGAAGTATTCTGAAGTAGTCTTAAGAATTCTAAAGTAGTTTTTAGTATTTTAAAGTAATTTTACGTATTTCAAAATATTTTAAAGTAATTTAAAATAATTTTAAAGTAATTTTGAAGTAATTTCAAGTATATTTAATCATTTTCAAGTAATTTTGAGTGTTTCTAAATATATTGAAGTATTGGGAAGTATTTTAAAGTATTTTGGAGCAATTTTAAATGTTTTGAAAAGTTTTGAAATATTTTGTAGAATTTTTAAATATTTTGAAGTATTTTAAAGTAGTCTGAAGTATTTTAAAGTAGTTTTGAGTATTTTGAAATATTTCAAAGAAACTTTACGTATTTTTAAATTTTTATAAAAATATTTAAGTAGTCTGAAGTATTTTAAAATATTTTTAAGTATTGGGATGTATTTGGAAATATTTTAAAGTAATTTTAAGTATTTTTAAATATTTTAAAAATTATTTAACATTCTGAAGTATTTTGAACTACTCTATGTTTGAAATACTTTTATTATAAGCATTTTAAAATATTTAGAAAACTAATATTTTTAAATCTTTTTATTCATTATTTAATACTTAAAATTCTAATTTTTTTAAAAAAATTTGAAATATTTTGAAATATGTTTAAATATTTTGAAGTCTTCGAAAGTAATATAAAACATTTTTAAGCATTTTAAAGTAATTTTAAGTATATTTAAATATTTTTGAGCATATTTAAATATTTTCAAGTATATTTTAATATTTTAAAGTATATTTAAATTAAATATTTTCAAGAGTTCTAAAATACTTTTAAGTAATTTCTAGTATTTTAAACATTTTAAAGGATTTTGAAGTATTTTAAAATACCTACTTTTAAGTCATATTTCAAAAATTTTTTACGAATGTTTAAATATTTTGAAGTAATCAGAAGTATTTTACGTATTTTGAAATATTTTAAAGAGATTTTCAGTATTTTAGAATATTTTGAAGTAGTCTGAAGTATTTAAAAATATTTTGAAGTACCTAATTTGAAGTATTTTAAAGTATTTTTAAGTATTTTGAAATATTTCAAAGAAATTTTAAGTATTTTAAAATAGTTTGAAGTAATCTGAAGCATTTTAAAGTATTTTTAAATATTTTTAAATATTTTAAATAAATTTTAAGTATTTTAATATATTTTGAAGTAATCTGAAGTATTTTAAGGTATTTTTAAGCATTTTGAAATATTTTTAGGACATTTAAAGTATTTAAATATTTGTTAAGTATTACGAAGTATTTGGAAAAATTTGAAAATATTTTAAAGTAATTTTAAGTAAAGTTAAATATTTTGTAGTAATTTCAAGATTTTTAAAGTATATTGAATTATTTTGAAATATTTTAAAGAAATTTTAAGTATTTTTAAATATTTTGAAGTATTTTGAAGTTCTTTTCTGTAACAAAAGTACATTATTAATTTTCATATAACTTAATAAATATCATAAAGTAAAAAAATTAAATAATAAGGAATAAATTTCCATGGTATAAATAAAAATTCCATGAGATTATCATCATTCCACGAGAAATAATGAAATTCCATGAGAATTCCAGGTTTTCCATGGTTTCCAGAGTTACAAAAACTCTGTAATAAAAACGAAAATAAAAGACTCAAACCTTTTAAATTTAAATAAATGAAAACGAAAATAAATAGAAAAGATAAAAACCAATAAGAAAGCAAATCAAAGTAAAAATTGCGAGTAATACTGATCGAATTGAAAATAAACTGACTGGGTAAGATATTGATAATTTGTTTCATTTCTTCTTCAAATCCAATGTCGAGGATACGATCGGCTTCATCTATAATTAGACACTGTAAATTTTTGAACAAAAATTCCGAAGTATTCTGAAGATGATCCAGTAATCTTCCCGGAGTTGCGACAATAATATTAATCCCTTTCGTGAGTTTCTGAGCTTCCGCTTTTCGATCAGTGCCTCCAATCAACAAGCCATAAGTGTGATGATGATAGTTCATTAATTCTTTCAAAACTCCAAAAGTTTGCATTGCCAATTCACGAGTTGGAGATATCACAATACACCCAGTTCCTAAAAAACACCACTTGATTTTCATTATTTCGTTACATTTCAATTTTTTCATAACAATTCAATCTTTTCATTACCACTCAGTTTTTTAATTACAATTGAATTTCTTGTTTATAGTTTAATTATTGAATTGAATCTCTTGTTTATAGTTTACTTATTGAATTGAATTTCTTATTTATAGTTTAATTATTGAATTGAATTTTATGTTTACAATTTAATATTTACAATTTAATTGATTGCAATTTAATATTTTGATTATAATTTCATTTGATTACAGTTCAATTTTCCGTTGATAACAGTTTACAATTTAATCATCCACAATTATTTTGCTGGACATTTTACTGAAATAACTGAATTGCAAAAATGTGGAAAAATAGTATTAAGAATTAGAAAATAATTCTTACCGTTTCTGGGCATGAACTTTAGTTTGTAAATGAGTTCTATTGCGGGTATAAGAAAGGCTAGAGTTTTTCCAGATCCAGTTTTTGCTGCTCCGACAAGATCTCTACCTTCAAGTAACGAAGGAATGGAACGTGCTTGTATTTCTGTCATTTTTGTGAAACCCATATCACTGATTCCTTTTAAAGTGTTTTCGCAAATTTTGTCCACAAGCGACGAAAATTCGGGATTCTTGAAGACCTCCAAGCCCAAAGAGCAGCCTGGTACTGTTGAAAAATTGAAATTTCATGAGAATTATGGAAACGTGTTGAATAAATTCGAAATTTAATTTTATATTTAATTTGAAAGGTTTAAATTGCAAGTTTACTTCTGCGACAAGAACTGAAAGAACAAAATTGAAAAACAAATTGAAGATAATGAAAATCAAGTAGAAAAATAGAAAACAAGAAATAAATTGAAGAAAAAGAAAATAAAGTTGAAAAATAATAAAGCAGACAAATAAAATAGTAGAAAAATAATAAAGTAGAAAAATAATAAAGTGGGAAAATAATAAAGTAGAAAAATAATAAAGTAAAAGAATAATAAAATAGAAAAATAATAAAACAAAAAAATTATAAAGTATAATAAAATGAAAAACCAAAAAAATAATAAAACAAAAAAATAATAAAATAAATATAAAAAAAAAACAAAAAATACAAAACATGAAAATTTAAAAGCAGAAGTAAGTGAATCAAAAACTAGACAAGAACATTTTAAAAAATTAAATAAAAATGAATAGAAAATAAAAATACAAAAGAAATAAAAGTACAAAAGAAATAAAAATAAAAATACAAAATAAATAAAAATACAAAATAAATAAAAATACAAAATAAATAAAGGATGCAAAATAAATAAAAATATAAAAGAAATAAAAATACAAACTAAATAAAAATACAAAATAAATAAAGGATGTAAAATAAATAAAAATACAAAATAAATAAAAATACAAAATAAATACAAATACAAAATAAATAAAAATACATAATAAATAGAAATAAATAATACATGAAAATACAAAGTGAATACAAATAAATAATAAATAATACTTTATTTACTCTCCCTGCTCATGCAGGGTTCGAGACCCTTTTACAATTTACTCTTACACTAAACTTAACCTAGATACAAAAATTTCTTAAC
>WNHD01005446.1:0-19136 GCA_011057455.1 Ganaspis sp. Gsp50 | reverse complement strand
ATATTGAACATTGTGCCAACGGACGATAATAATAAAAGTGTCAATATTCAACACGGCGAAATTAGCGCCGTGTGCTGACGTGTTGGACTCTTCTTCTGAGCCACGTCACTCTCGTCTTGGTGCTCGTGTAAGCTTGTCGTGTCGTCGAACAGTATTTGTTTAAAGTTTACAAAAAAAGTAATAATTAATGGTTGGACGAGGAGATTTACGTGGGCGACGCCGCATCTCAGGTGAGCTCCTCTTGACAAATTGAAAATTTAACAAGAAGTCGTCTCTTCCAGACTAACTTAAAATCATTGCTTGTGTTCGTTGTAA
This sequence comes from Ganaspis sp. Gsp50, assembly GCA_011057455.1. Classification (NCBI taxonomy): domain Eukaryota; kingdom Metazoa; phylum Arthropoda; class Insecta; order Hymenoptera; family Figitidae; genus Ganaspis; species Ganaspis sp. Gsp50. The sequence goes on along the minus strand of WNHD01005446.1, from coordinate 18,821 downwards.
GTGTTTGTTCTACTATAAAAAATTTGGGCTTATCGCGCAAAAATGAATAAAATTCAGCGTTAACTGTTCAAATTAGTGCTCGCGTTCTCTTTTCATTAATCTGTCTTAGTTATTTGGGCTTATTAGCCCAAATTACTTAATAAATTTCTATTATTCTTGTGTATTAAACAGTGTTGTTCAGTTTTTATTGTGCTCCTTACCCCGACGCTCTCCAGTTTTAATCTTGAGTATAGTTTGGCAATAAAATTAAAGTAAAGATAATCATAAATGCTAATTCGGGTTTAGTTATTTTCCCGATTCTTTTGCCAAAAATAACTTGGCGCTTAACAATTTATCAGCTTCTATTCTATAACGCTCTAAGTTTAAAATAAATTAAAATAAATCTAACAAACCATTAATAATAAAAGTCAAATAAAAAGAGTGCGTTATAGTAAATGTTACGTACCTGTTATGTAAATGCTACGTAACTGTTATGTAAACGTTATGCAACTGTTATGTAAATGTAACGTAACTGTTACGTAACAATGAGATCTTTGTGCTTTTTCTGTTAGTAACATGTTCGTAACACGTGAGTAAAAATGTCTACCACAGATTTCTGTAACAGTTACATAACTGTGTTACATAAATGTGAGTAACAATTTTCTAACTATGTGAGTAAGAATATGAGCAACAATTTTTTTATTTAAAAAAATTATTTGACGCTGGATAACAATCCTTGTGTTACTTTATACTCATATTTATAAACTTTAAAACTTAATTTCATTTAGTTTTAAACTTATTTTTATGAAAAATTTATCGCTCGGCGGACTCGAACCCGGGAACCTTTGCACAAACACTATGACGGAACAGAGTTATGTAACTATGACGGAACAGAGTTATGTAACTGTTACAGAACAGTGTTACAACAGAGATAGAATTGTTACGTAATTGTGACATAACGCTGTTCTGTCACAGTTACGTAATTCTGTATCATCACACTTATGTAACGATTCTGTCACTGTTACGTAACACTGCTACGTCACTGTTCAGTAACAATGAGACGAAGTATTTATGTAACTGTTCTGTAACGACTGTTACATAACAGCGTTACTATATTGTTATGTAACAGTTACAGAATCGTTACGTATCTTTGTGATGTAACACTGTTACCTTAATGTTACGTAACAGTTACAGAACATGTTTGCTGGGAACACTTTAGCTTTCACTTTACACTTTCATCTTTTGGTGATTATTTATTTAAAAATTACAAGGGTACAAAACTACTCCGGAACTGTTGTCTACTTTTTTGTTTGAAAAACAATGATTAATAATAGTTGAATAGATTACATATTATTGAATAATTAGACATTATCCAAGAAAAGTAAAGTTTACTCTTTTGACAACATGTTACTTGTGTTTTTAGGTTGTTGACAATCTGATAGGAACATTCAATAACAGTGAAGAAAAAATAAACATAAACTTTATATAGTAACGACCGAAATTGTCACTGTAAAAACAAGTGTCCCAAATATGTCCTTACTATTTTTTCTGGTTAAATTAACTAGAATTCTTGTTAACTTAATTAAAATTCTAGTTGACTTAACTAATATTCTGGTTGACTTAACAAATATTCTGGTTGATTTAACTAATATTCTGGTTGACAAAACTAATATTCGACTTAACTAATATTCTAGTTAATTTAACCAGAAAAAATAGTAAGGGCATATTTAACATTCCTTTCTGGTTAAGTTAACCAGACATTTTTTTCAGTGTGAGGACAAAACGTCTTAAATTGAGACATTTGTTTTTACAGTGTATGATAATTAAGTTATATCATTGTGTCAAACTGTATGATATTGAAGTTTGCAACGTCTTTTTTTCGTTTACAAAATAATAGAAAGAAAATTTTTGACTACCTTATCTTCTAATTTATCCTTTGTTTTTTCCTTTGAATTTCCTTTCCTCTTTTTCTTTGTTGGAAAGGATACTTTTTTCCTCTGTTTGTATATTTGTCTTTCTAATTGTAAATTATTAATAAAAAGCTAATAACTCAGATTTAAAGACTTAATGGCCAATGTTTATATAATCGACCGCGCAATATCTGCGGAATCTCAAAAAATCATTTTCATTCTCTTTTACTACCTCGGCTATTGTGCGTTTATCTCAAAGTACTGAGTTGCCCGATTCGTTTACTGTTGCGCGAGATGAAGCTATAAATTTGAAGCCGCATGGCTATGAAAATTGAGAAAATAAACTTTTTAAGTTAAAGAGGTTAACAGCTTTGTAGTGCTCTTAAATTTTATCCGCAGAATCCTGCAGTTTCGGCATAAAAGAATTTAATGACGAATTTTAAGTGTTGCTGAGTAATGGGGACAATTTTTACGATTCCGCGATGTGATGAGAGAATTTAATGTGAGAAAATATTGCAAAGAGGTAATGATAACTGGCAAAAATGATTAAATTTATGTCTTATATCTTTGAATTCAATCACAATTTATCAGTTTGATATAAACTGTATTAAAAAAATAGAAAAAACTTGGCATCAATTCAATTAGCGTACAATACTCAATTTGAACCGCACCAAATATGAACCAGTATGTGGCGCCACATTCTACGTGGTTTAGCATTGATGAATTTGAACTCGCATCAAAATTGAGTTTAGGTTTTTACTGCGGAAGGGAGATTTCAAAGCAGTCAGTAGAAAAAACTAGAAAAGTCAGACAAACGTAGTTATAGGAAGATATAGAATTTGACAGTAGTAAAAGCAAGTATAGTGAGACGAACGCATTTAGGGAGATTAAAAACCTGTCAGTAGGGAAAGCAAATAAAAAAGTAAATAAAGTAAATAAGAAAGCAAATAAGAAAGCAAATAAGAAAGCAAATAAGAAAGCAAATAAGAAAGCAAATAAGAAAGCAAATAAGAAAGCAAATAAGAAAGTAAATTTCTTAATTTGAAAGCACGCAGAGATTTGAAATCCAACAGTAGAAGAAGCAGTAATAGTCAGACACGTAATGCTTTGGTCTAACTATAAATAATTTTTCTACTATCTAACTATTGCCTTTTTTACTGTCAGTTTTTAAGTCTACCTGAGTCTGTCTATATTTGCTTTTTCTACTACATATCAGTTTTTTAACTTTCTTGGGTCCGACTATGCTTGCTTTTTCTACTGACTGATTTAAAACTTACGCGAGTCTGACTATGCTTGGTTTTTCTACTATCAGATTTAAAGTCTACGCGAGTCTGACTATGCTTGCTTTTTCTACTGTCAGTTTTTAAAAATACCTGAGGCTGTCTATTTTTGCTTTTTCTACTGTCTGAGATAAAATGTGAATTGTCTGATTGAATAAGTTTTTACTACTTAAAACCTTATACTTCGGCGTGACATTATTCAGCGTAATTTTTTGTCAGACGTGCTAATTTAATAAACAACTTCTAAATATAACTTTTCTGCTTAATATGAAGCCATAGATTGATAGATTTGATTTAAATGTGAAATTAAAATTCAATTCTATTATACATTGAAAGTTTAATACACTTTAAAATAGAATAGTACGTAATTATTTATCGTCTAACTATTCAGGAATTTACTACTGATTATTTATGATTCACATTTACTTAAACAATGTCTTTGTTTTTAATGGGTCTTTATTTTATATGAGTCTTTATTCTATACGAGTCTTTATTTTTTATGAGTCTTTATTTCTTGTGCATTAAAATCGATTTCTATTAAAATTAAAAGAATTAATAAATTAAAATAGATTTCTATTAAAATTAAAAGAATTAATAAATTAAAATAGATTTCTGTTAAAATTAAAAGAATTAATAAATTAAAATAGATTTCTATTAAAATTAGAAGAATTAATAAATTAAAAATTTTTTTTTTATTAATTGTTCAATTCCTTCTTAGTGAATGTTCGGATAAAATGTTATTTCATACATTTTGATACAAAACATTGCCTTTTGATCAAATTTGTTTAAAAAGTTGAAAAACAATATTTTGTTGGAGTTTAAAAATAAGTTTCACATTTCATTGAGTATAATGCAGCTGTTAATCGAAGTGTATTGTCGATTGGAAAGTAGTGGCTTTCAGAATCTGTTTGGCAGCGACCAGTGAATCGGATATAAGAGTAATTCTTTCAGTCCTGACGTCCTCTTTTCCTTTGCTTCATCGTGATTTTAATCTGCTTTCAAAGTCTTCCAATTCCATAAAAAGGAAAGCTAACAAAGCATCTTTTTCAACTTTTTCTGCGTTTCAATCAATAGCAGTAAATGTTGCAATCGTTTTTCATTTTTTCTATTGATTCTGTCTTGATTGAATTATATTGTTCAAGAAAATTATTTTCCATTATATGCATTTCAATACAATAAGTCAATTATATTTTTGTCAATCAAATTATTCATTCAATATAATAATTAGTTATTAATTGAATATAATAATCAGTTATTAATTGAATATAATAATCAGTTATGAATTGAGTTTAATAATTAGTTATTAATTCAATATAATAATTAGTTATTAATTCAATATAATAATTAATTATTAATTCAATAAAATAATCAGTTATTAATTCAATATAATAATTAGTATAGTAAATGTTGTTATAAGTATTTCGAATTAGGTTTCGATGAAAAAAGAATTATTAATTTTCTACATTAATTGTAATATAAGTGTAATAAACTTAATACAGATTTCCCAACGTTAGAATTGAAGTTTGTAAATTCTTTTTATTATAGTGACAAGTCTCTTGCCTTTAGCAAAATTTAGCAAAACGGATTCTCTTCACGGTTTAAAGAACTTTTGAGAATAAAAGAAAATTGAGTTAGTTAAATAAATCCCAGAAGAAGCAAACTCTTTTTTTAACAGCTAAGTTTTCACCGAAACTTTTTTCTTAACTTTCGCAATTTTTCATTCTATTTAAGAAATTCCGCTTTGGGATCTTTGTAATTATTTTTAAAGAAAACGAGACGGAAATATTTTCTATAAAAATAGACTATAAAAGGCTGAATTTGGAATCTTTCGACAACAAATAATATTAACTTAATTAACACTTTTTACTTTGCGACTTATATTAAATTTTAAAAATACATTTTGTTATTGCTTCCTCAATAAAGAAAGTTCTATTCTATCCCCAAATTTTCAATTTCAAGATATAATCATTTCTAGACGATTCTCGACCCCAGGAACACAAAAAACAGGTTTTAGAGGACATGTCCGTGTGTCTGCCTGTGTATGTATGTATACAATCTTTCGTTGAATATATATAAAAGACTATAGTATAGTCAGAACTATGATATTTTCAACAAATTATAGGTCTCATAGGGGATCAAATAAGAGTTTGAACCCGATCGATCCATTAAAAAAAATTATTTTTATCGCATTTTAAAATTTAAAAAATATTTTTTTTATAAAAAGATTTCTTGCTTTTTTATGAAAGGCACTTCTGATAAACACTAAGGTAAAATTTGGCAGCGCATATTAAGTGTTTTATCATCAGAGTGGTGTCCACTTGGATGCCTGATAATGGGAAAAAAAGATTAACACTGTTATACTAATATTAACGTAGAAATCTGAATTTTTAATCAAACCGATTTAGTTGTCTTAAAAATCGAGAAATTCATGTCTTTCAGTATTTAAGCTGTTTTTGTGAATCCATTCAGTTTTTATAATCACAGTGATAGTGGTAAAAAGAGATGAACACCGTTCTTACAATATTTTCGTAGAAATCTGAATTTCTAATCAACCCCATTGGGTTAACATAAAAATCAAGAAACTCATGTTTTTCTGTATGTAAGTCGTTTCTGTCAATCCACTGAGTGTTTATCATTACAATGGCACCCATTTGGGTGCCTGATACTGGAAAAATAAGATGAATATCGTTATTCCAGTATTAACGCAGAAATTAGAATATATAATCAACCCAATTGGGCTGTCTTAAAAATCGAAAAATTCATGTTTTATAGTAAGTATTTAAGTGGCTTCTGTCAATCCTCTAAGTTGTTTTCAAATCAGTGGCACCCATTTGGGTGCCTGATAATGGAGAACGACGATGAGCACCATTATCGCAGTACATATTTATTACTGTCTCTAAATCGAGCATTATAATTAAAAGACAAATCGGTTGGTAATTCATTTCTATGTTAAAATTGTTTGTTTATTTCTTTTTCATGAATAATTTCATTAACTCTTTTAATTTTCGAGGCTGTGAGTTAATGTTCTTATTACAACTATTTATTAATTTTCCTACTATTGAATTCGTCATAACATTTTGTCATGACAATTAACATTTTGTTTATTAACAAGTATTATTATTTTGCACTATGTTGAAATTGTTTGCCAATTTGTTTACTAATATTCACATCTACAGTGTCATTATAAATTGCAGCGATCACAGTCGTTTTTTCTTTCAAATTTAGATGTAAAAGGGTATTTTCAATTTAAAAATAGGGGATTTTCTTCCATAAAAAAGGGGATTTTGGAATGAAAAAAAAAAAGAATAGAATAGTAATATTCAAAAATTTTAAAAACGTTAGTTAATCTTTTGCTAATAATTTAAAAATGCAAAATTGATTTCCTTCCATTCAAAAAGCTTCTCTTAGGGTTATTGCAAAAGTAATTTTCAATAGAATTTAAATGACTCAAGGTCATTATTTCAAATATTAAAATCATTTTAAGTATTTTGAAGTAATTTTAAATATTTTGAATTATTTTGAAGTACTCTTGAAGCATTTTAAATATTTTTAAAACATTTTAAAAAACTGTAATATTCTAAAATCTCGTTATACCTTATTTAATACTTAAAATACTTATATTTCTAAATACTTTGAAATATTTTGAGGTATTTTAAAGTAAATTTAAGTACCTATATTTAAACACTATAAAGAGTTTCTTAATGGTTTTAAAATTTTTTATTGAGTGTTTTTAAATATTTTGAAGTATTGGGAAGTATTTGAAAATATTTTAAGGTATTTTAAAGTACTTTTAAGTATTTTTGAATATTTTAAAGTAATTTCAAGTATTTTTAAGTAAACTGAAGTATTTTAAAATAATTTCAAGTATTTTGAAATATTTTCAAGACTTTTAAGTATTTATAAATATTTTGAAGTATTTTAAAATACTTTATTATTTTTTAAATATATCCTTAAAAGATTTTAAAATTTTTCTATAAATTATTCAACACTTAAAATATTTTCAAAAAATTATAACTATTTTGAAGTATCTTTAGATATTTTGAAGTATTATAAAGTAATCTTAAGTATATTTAAATATTTTTAAGTGTTGTTAAATATTTTGAAGTATTGGGAAGTATTTGAAAATATTTTATTACATTTTTAAAAATATCTTAAAGTATTTTGAAGTAGTTTGAAGTAGTTTGAAGTATTTTAAAGTAGTTTTAAGTATTTTTAAGTATTTTTAAATGTTTTTAAGTATTTTAAAGTAGTTTTAAATATTTCTAAATATTTTAAAGTATTTTTCAATATTTGAAGTATTTTTAAATATTTAAAGTATTTTGAAGTAGTTATTGTTGAAGTAGTATTATTGTTGAAAAATTATTTTTAGAAAATTATTGAAAATTAGGGGAAAAGGGGGAAAAATACTTGAGTTTAGCTGTTTTCGGGAATTTTCTTTAAAAAAAGGGAAAAATAAGGGGAAAAGGGGGAAAAAGGGGATTAGATAAAAAATGGGACAAACTGTGATCCCTAAAGTTGTTCAAAAAGAGTTTAGTTTTTCAAGTGATATTTCTATCAAATTAAAATATTTCAGAACAAATGACATTTTTTGAAACTCTACGCCACTAAATGTTAATAATTAACTCCACCTGACAAGAGACCTGAGACTAGAAGACGAAAAATCTCGTCTCTCTCGAAAGTGTGAAGGAGGTAGAAAAAATTCGTCGGGAAAAGTGGCCTGAGGTGATAACGGCACTTACAAAGAGACTGCCAGACACAAGTGTGCCAGTAACTTGAGCATGAAATATAAATTTAAAGCATGAAGTGCCACAATAAAATTTCTATAATTTTTCCCAACAACTTTTTCAATTTTATTCAAGTTTTCTAAATCATCAATTTTCAACATAAACTTTTACGTTTCTTTTACTACCTTTGCAAATAAATAATGTTTATTCATATATTCGTTTGAATACATAAACGGTTCAATAGTGTAATTTAATATTTCATATTATTTAATTTCAATAGTTTATTTAATTATTTATTTGAGCTATTTTTGAAAATACTGATTTCTACTCTCAAATCTTTTTTAAACGTTTTGCTGTTTTCAAAAATAACAGAAATTAATCATTCTAATAATATTTGGGACGTGTAATTAGTACACTTAATTAATTAATTAATAATTAATTAATAATTAATACACTTAATTAATAAATAAATAAATAAATAATACACTTAATTAGTTAATTAATAATTAGCATATATATGTACATATATTAATATGTAATTACAAGAAAAAAATAGTTTGTTGCATCTGAAAATCTTTCTATCATATAAAATTGAATTATAATGTGAACTCATTATCCAGGTTTACAAGAAAGTTTGTAAAATTAAATAAGTTATTTATTATGAAATTGTTTATTACTAAACTGTTTGTTATTAAACTGTTTGTTATTAAACTGTTTGTTATTAAACTGTTTGTTATTATAAACTGTTTGTTATTAAACTGTTTGTTATTAAACTGTTTGTTATTAAACTGTTTGTTATTAAACTGTTTGTTATTAAACTGTTTGTTATTAAATTATTTGTTACTAAACTATTTGTTATAAAACTGTTTATTATTATTAAACTGTTTATTATGAAATAGTCCATTATTAAACATTTTGTTAAAAAACTGTTTGTCATGAAACTGTTTATTGTTATTAAATTATTTGTTTTAAAAAAGTTTATTATTCAACCTTTTGTTATTAAACTGTTTATAACCAACTTAAATATTTCATTCTTTTTATTAAAATTTGGAGAGCGATACTAATTTGGAAACTTTATGATAATTTTCTACGCACAATATTTTTGAATAATGAACGAAAATGAATTGATTTATTGATAACTCACATAGGTAAATACTGCTTACGTACTTAGAACATTTTTTAATTTTAAAATTCAATTTAATAAATTAATCTTATTAATTTAATTCTCAGTACCATATTTTTTACACTTATTCAGTTGAATACAATGTTAAACATAAAAACTTCATTTGCGTTTATGAAAAAAAAAAAGTAAAATTCACTGTTGAAGCGAATTTTGCATTAAAGGAAATTATGTCAATTTTTTGTTTCCGCTTTGACGACGAATATTTAAAAGGATGGAAAAGCACTTAGGCGGATAAGGTCGAGTTTCTGTTTAAACTTGGTTGGACAAGAAAGGGCGGCACGACTGAGAAAGTTGGATTTGAAAGGTGGAATATAAGACAGACGACACACCAGCCAGTAAAGATGAAGAAAATAGGTTGGAGGATAAAGTAAAGTGTGTGCCTAAAGGCATCGTATCAGTGAGGCTGTGGAAAGAGACTTCTTTGGGCACCCGTTAGAGAAATCAGAGCTAAGAGCTAGAATAAAAATGACAATGCAGCGAAAAATTCCAGCAGCGTTCGTCGCTCGCTCGAGAAAATAATATCTATTGTGTCAGTCAGTGACTTCTTTCTTCTTCTTTTTTTCTCTTACTCCCTTTCCATCTTTATTTCATTTCTCTCTCCAACTTTGTTTTTTTCTCTTTCTGTCTTTAACTTTTCTTTTATTTCATTTCTCTCTCAATCTTTAGTTTTTCTCTGTTTTTAACTCTTTTTTTATCTCCTTTCTCTTTTCGTTTGTAGCTTTGTAGATTTTTTCTCTTTCTGCTTGTAGCTCTTTTCTCTTTCTATTTGTAGCTGGTTCCTCTTTCTATTTGTAGCTGTTTTCTCTTTCTATTTGTAGCTCTTTTGTCTTTCTATTTGTAGCTGTTTTCTCTTTCTATTTGTAGCTGGTTCCTCTTTCTATTTGTAGCTGTTTTCACTTTCTATTTGTAGCTCTTTCCTCTTTCTATTTGTACCTCCTGTCTTTTCTCTTTCCTCATATCTTATTTCTTTTTTTATTTGTAATTCTTCTTTCTTTTCATTACTACCTCTTTCCATTACTACCTCTTTCCATTTCTACCACTTTCCATTACTACCTCTTTCCATTTCTACCTCTTTTCATTACTACCTCTTTCTATTTCAACCTATTTCCATTCCTACCTCTTTCCATTTCTACCACTTTACTCTTTCTACCTTGAGCACTTTTCTATTTCCATCTTTCTTTCATTCTTTCTTGTGCTTTTCCGAAAGAAACGATCTGATTCTTTTACAATATATCTAAGTCGGTGACTAGGTATTTTCCACAACTACAATAGTTTCCTTCCTTCCTTGAGAATCCGACTCGATTTACTGCCATGACTTCTTTATATCAAAATTGACTGGTCGAATTACACGAAATACTTTGTGCTTGTGTTTCACCTAATACCACAAACGTGTCTTCATTTCGGAAAATCTTTTGAACTTATTTTTCAAATAAATTCTCTTTAAAACCAATTCCTCTTCTACTGACTTTACTACCTCTGTACGTTTATGTAAAGAAACGAACCTTTTGCTAAACACTTGAAAAATGTTGAAACAGCTCCAACAGACTTCAAAAATAAAGAGAAAATAAAATAATAAAAAATAAATAATAAAGCTAAAGACTTCAAAAATGAAGCTACTTTTTGAGTAAAAATGTTGATGCCAATATTGCCAATACTGCCAATACTGTTAATGCCAATATTAATACTAATATTGAAAAATGTTAAGGGATTTTCAAACTATTATAGATTTATAAATTTGCCAAAAATTAATGTCATGAAACTAAATTACTTATAAAATGGATAAAAATACCCTTTATTTAAGAAATGGGTAAAATTTTCTTGTAATTGCAAAAAGAAGAGTTTTTTTTCAAAAATCAAGTCTACATATTAACAAGTACAAGGAAAATAGTTTTCCTCGAAAAATTATTGATTCTCATCAATAATTTGTGAAATTTTTTTTTAATATATTCCAACAATGTTTCACGAACTCGCTTGAATTGGATGTTTGGCGTTTGTTTTTAGGACGTAGTTTTCAGCTGGGAAATGAAAGGACAAGATTTTTATTGCTTTTATGGAACCTATACGTAACAAAATGCACTTCCGATTCAACAGGTGTCATTTGAGACAATTCAGAAGTGGGTGGAGTACCGAGCGTCTACTTTCAATTAAGGTTACTGATGCGGAAGGTCAAGGTTTTCACAAGATAGATTTCCTTCTTCAAAATCTTCTATTTCTTTGAAATTAACTTCAGAAAACGACTGCAACCAAAGAATATCCCCTAACAAAAAAATCTCCTAACTCGAAAAATTCGAGCTCCTAACTCGAAAAATTCAGGAGCATAGAGAAAAGATCCTATTGGTTTCATAAAACAAAAGAATATCGTATGTCTTCAAATGATCGTAACGATTGTGTGATGAAAATTTGTTTGAAACTTGAACTCCTTCAAACCTTTCTAAACTATTTTTATAAAACCGACTTTTTGAATGTGTAAAGAATGCCTTGTCGTATCAATAATCGAGGCAATTATGAAAGCAATTATAAAGAAAAATTAATAATAAATGAATTAATAAAAAAATTAATCAATTAATAAAAAAATTAATCAATTAATAAAAAATTAATTAATTAATAATATATAAAATATTAATATATATTACTAAAGCTATCTTCTTTGTGTGAATTTAATTGAGATAAAAGAAATTTACTCACCCGTGGTGGCCAACAGCTGTGGAATGTACTTTTTCCAGAAAGCACACTGTTTTGCTCTGGGACCATAACCAATCTCTGTGGAATTGGTGTCCAATGTCAAATAATCTTTCTTGGCAGCAGTATGTTGTGGCCAACGTACATCAGTCCAAGATCCATTATCTCCCATATTTGGATTTCTTTCAATAAAAATACAAATAACGTTAAATTGTGAGGAGCTTCTACTTTTAAAGAAGTACTAACTTCTGCTTTTTTTTATTGATAATTTAGAAATTTAATTTTTTCTGCTTTTTTTGTTTTACACATTTTACGGATATAGCAGATTAATACCTAATACAAAAAAGTAGTAACATAATCGATCAAAATTAAAAATCGATAAAAAGTGACATATCGATTAGAAAAACCCACTGAGTTTTTAATTTTTTGATGTAACAACAAGTTATTTAAAATTTATTAACATATCTTTAACCATATATTTTAATAACTTTTGTTCGATGGTATTTTTGTTAAATATATTTCTTATTTATTTTACTTATTTTACTTATTTATTGTACTCAGATTTTGAATTTTTAGTAAAACTAAAGGCGCTAACTGCTGTTTTTTGAAGCAAATATAAAAAGCTTCTTTGAATATGAATTCATGAAAACTGAATGAAGTAACCCTTCACAATTGATGGAGGGATTTACAGCTCCCATCTGCATATTTTGCATATGTGATAAATTTTACATTGAATAAACATGAAGTCTATTGAATTTTTAAGGTTCCACAAAAAAGTATTTATGATCCTCAAAATAAACATCTATAATAGTTTGCGCAAGAAGAATATAAATTTTTAATATAATTACTTCTACTATTACACTACAGTTGGACTATAAATCTCTTGAAATAAATAAATAAATATTATTATACTGTAGAGTATAATATACTATATTACATTGACTAAATATCTATTGTTTATTTACTATTTACAATAGAGGCGATAAAGACACAAATTATTATTATATATTATTCACAAGTGTGAAAAAGACATAAATTATTTTATATATTATTCACAATTGTGAAAAAGACGTGAATTATTTTATATATTATTCACAATTGTGAAAAAGACGTGAATTATTTTATATATTATTCACAATTGTGAAAAAGACGTAAATTATTTTATATATTATTCACATGTGATGATAAAGATGAAAGTTATATATTAATCAAAAATAGTGATGAAGATAGACATTGCTAACGTATTTTTTGTAAATAGTAATTGAAACATAAATATGAAATCACATTGTAAATAATAGAAGTGCTTTTATTTTTTAAAGTAACGCTCTCTTAAAACTTAATACTTCAAAATAAGAACTTTTAAATAATAAGTACTTCTTAACTAAATAAGTGCTTGGAAACTTTTTTATCAGTACACTACTTTTGGATGTAACCCAAAATTGCAAAAATTGTGAATAAAACGAAAATTTGCTCAAACAGTTGGAACAATGCTTCCCTACGAGAAAGCAAAAAGTATCATTTTAAAATTAAAAGACACAATGCTTCCCTATGACGAAATCAAACAAATTAATTATTCCAGTACCACGTACTTTAATACTTCATTAACTTTTTTCACAATTTTCCGAATAAATTTTAATTTCATTACGTAAAATACTTGAATTTTTTGCAATTCTGCGTCCCATCGAAAAGTTTATTGTTAGAATATTGTCAAGAAATTGGCAAGAAATTGTCAAGGAATTGTCAAGGAATTGTCAAAGAATTGTCAAAGAATTGTCAAAGAATTGTCAAAGAATTGTCAAAGAATTGTCAAGTAATCCAAAAAGAATAATGTCAACGAAATTTTCAAGTACTTCTTTTTTCCGTGTGTTTACATGTTTTTCTTTTGTTTCAGAATGAGGAACAATACACCAACAAAGGCTTTTCTTATAGTATATAGATATTACAAAATGAAAATTAAATTATTCAAATGTTCCTGATGAAACAAGTTATTCAAAGACAATTAATAAATTTTGTAGTGGATGTAAGGATCTGTGCTTACCCTGTTTTCGCAAAGTTTGCCCAGTACTTCATCATTCTCTGTGACAAACGTTTCTCTTCTGGGGTGTATCCTTTAGAGGGATCGAGTGGCTCTCCAAAAATATAACTAATTTCATCAGCGTGCATGACACCCGTCCATCTCGGCCAAGGGTTATTCCTTGATCTATAATTAATTACATGTACCATTAATTTCAAGACCATAACAAAAGTACTTTTTCAAAATGTATTTATTATGTATCGTTCCTTAGATTACCTACATCTCCTTTGATATTAATATTCCTAATAATATTTAATTTTTAATTGTATTAATTATAGTTTATATTTATTTTGGTTCCTCCATGTGTACCCTTTTCGGGTTTTTACATATCTAATACCCCCTCAAATTATAGTTGATAATTTGTATTTTAATCTATCTTTAATTTTTATCTATACTACATATATTTATATGTTTACTATAAGTTTCCATCTCTAACTTGCGTCCGTAGCCGACATTAATTAGAATTACTCGTATTCACCTAGACCTTTTTAACCAGAGTTAAGGGAAACTACGGAAAACCTTAACTGAGTAAAGCCGATTTATCGACAGTTGAGTCTTGGATCTATGATTTCGAAGTCTCTAAATCTACTACATATATTTAAATATAATTAATTATTAACTATAATAAGAGAGATTTCAAATCAGACAGTAGAAAAAGGCAGTACAGTCAGACCAACGCATTAAAAGAGATTTTAAATTGGCAGTAGAAAAAGCAGGTATGGTCAGACCAATCAGGAGATTGGGTAGTACTCAATAAAAAAGATGTAAAAAGAATAAGAGATTTAAAATCAGTAGAAAAGGCAAGAATGGTCGGACCAATACATTAGGCGCCTGACTCTGCTTGCTTTCTCTACTGATTCCATTTTAGAATCAGTAGAGAAAGCAAGCAGTTCTCTGTTTGTCTGACCATGCCCGATTTTTCTACTGACTGATTTTAAATCTCCCTTTCTATGTTGGTCTCACCATGCTTGCTTTTTCTACTGTCTGCTTTGAAATCTCTCTTGCAGTATAGTACTGATAGAAATCAAAGATAAATTTAAACACAGTAGATAAAAATCAAAGATAGATTTAAACACAGTAAACAAAAATCAAAGATAGGTTTAAAATACAGTATAGACAAAAATCAAAGACAGGTTTAAATACAGTAGACAAAAACAAAGATAGATTTAAACACAGTTGTAACGTCCTGAAGTTCGTTCAGTATTTTGTATTTTTAAATAAAATATGAAATATATAAAATATTGAAACGTTGTTAAAAGGTTCTGCAGCGATAAGAAATCTATAGATTGGGGCCTATATTAAAAGTAACAAATTTAGACAAGAAAGATCCTTTCAAATCTTAAACTTAAAAATCAATAATTTCAAGTAAAACTTGAATCACAGAAAGATAAATTCTGAATCATAGAGAAAATTAGTTGAGATAATCCAAGTCTAAAATTCACAAACTCTGAACTATTGTCTCTTCACAATCTGAAGTGACTCAGCGTCAGTGAACTTTAAAATTCTTCCGTATCAGATAAAGGCCCAATACAGTAGAATTCCAATTATCCGGATCAATTGGGACCAGACTCGATCCGGATAATTGGAATTGACATAAAGAATTATATATTTTTAAAAATAAATCATCAATAAGTATTTTAAAATCACTTTACTTACTCTGTAATGGATTAAGAATGATTAAATTTAGAATCTTGTTAAAAAAATAATTCTAATTTAATATTTCTGTCAATGTAAGTTATATTAATGCCAAAACTTGCTTTATTCAATAATTACTTACTCAAAAGTTACAATATGTATTTAAATATTTGAAAAATTTAACCATAAAAAATGTTTAAAGTTGAAAAAACTATATAAAAAAAAATTTTTGAACTTAAAAACAATACGGATAATCGGACGTCCGGATAATTGGAATCCGGATAATTGGAATTCTACTGTACCTTGTAGTTAAGGTTCCAAAGTTTAGTAATAAATGATTTATTCATTTTGTTTAAAACTTAATAACAAATGAGTTAATTAATAAATAAATTAATTTAGATAATATTTGATTGCTCTCCATTGTTAATAGATTTGTAAAAGTATCGATCCGTAGGAGCAAATTTGTGTAGGTTTTACATTTTTATTTTAATAAAAAAACCAAAAACACTAAACACATTTTTTATTAAAATACAAATTTACCTACACAAATTTGCTCCTACGGATCGATACTTTTGCAAATCAAATAAATTAATTAACAATTTTAAAATTAATTAATTAACAATTTTAAAATTAATTAATTAAATATTAAATGTTAAGTGAATAACGAAAAGGAAACTAATAAACAAATTGAATACGAATAATTAATTTAACAAAATGAATGGAATATTTAAAAAACACAAGAACAACAACTAATATCTAAATTAGATTATAAATGAAATTATTTAATAAAAATATCGAGATGTTAAATATAAAATTAATAATTGTAATCAATCATATTTTTATTAACATTTGTTAGAAATTAAATTGTATTCTATCATTTTTATAAACAATTCGATTTATCTCATTTACGAGCTGTGAATTGATTATTATTATTATAAAAGAAATTTTAGTACTTTTTATATTAATTTTATACATTTTAAAATGATTGTTAATTAATAAGTAGCCAGTAATGTTATCTAAAAATGTTTTTCTTGTTAATTAACAATTTAAGAATTATTTTTAAACGACAAAATTATTAATAATAATCAATACCGTAATGAAAATTATATTTCGATAACACAGTAGAATTCCAATTGTTTCGATTCCAATTATCCGGACGTCCGATTATTCGGATTTTTTTTAAGTTCAACAAAATTTTGTTTATATAATTTTCTTAAGTTTAAACATTTTTTAAGGTTAAATTTTTCAGGTATTTAAATACATATTGTAACTTTTGAGTAATTAATGAATTAATAAAGCAAGTTTCGTCATTAATACAACTTACATTGTCTGAAATGATAAAATAAAATTATTTTTTTCAACAAAATTTTAAATTTAATCATTCTTAATTCATTACAGAGTAAGTAAAGTGATTTTAAAATCCTTATTGATATTAATTTATTTCTAAAAATATATATATATTTTTATGTCAATTCCGATTATCCGGATCGAGTCTGGTCCCATTTGATCCGGATAATTGGAATTCTACTGTACATTAGTTTTAAATTTCTCTTGAGCGCAAGAGATGAGCGTAAATGGAAACTTAGGATTTCCAGCAAGTGGGGTTATCTTAGAAGAACGGACCCAAATTTTCCCATTAGGATCTTCCGTCCTAATATCTTTCTCGACATTTATCTTGTTCTATGGCCCATTTTTTCCTCCAATTCTGGAAACCCTATTTGGCCAAACATTCTAGGGGGAGAAAATATATAAAAATCGAAACACTGTTAAAGTTAGTCAGTTACTCAGTTAGTTAGTTACTTACTTAGTTAGTTACTTAATTACTTAGTCAGTTAAAGCAGTCAAAGTTAAGCTACAAAATTTACAAGATTTCAAGTTCCAAGTCAAATTCAAATTACAATTCTCACAAGCCAAAACAAATTCTAAATCTTTCGAAATAAATATATATTCTCTTCTCTTGAATTTCGAGGCCAGCAGTCGACGTTATTTTCGATAAAAAGGAAGAAAATAAAAAGTAAGTTTCATATGTATTTTTGCTATCTTTTCTTTCTAGAAACTTTCCTTATTTCCCAATCCCGAGAAATCTTCGTTCGTTTAGCGGACGATTATTTTCTCAAACCAAATTTTTGTCAATCAAATATTTCACCTTTTCCAAAATCTATAAATTCTTCTGCTCAGCAGTTAGTTATAGATTTGTACCCTCTTTAAAATCAACCTCAATTTAAATGAAAATCAGTTTAAATAAATCGAACCCCGAGTTATTATAAGCGAAAGCTTGGACTCAAAAAGTGAAACTATTTAATCACAATTATGTTGCGTTTCAGGACGTAACACAGTAGACAAAAATCAAAGACAGATTTAAATACAGTAGACAAAAATCAAAGACAGATTTAAATACAGTAGACAAAATATAGTACCGATTATACAGTACTAATAAAAAAGAAAAATTGACCCTTACCTGTGTTTGTAATAATACATATAAACAGTATTGCCCGTTTCGGCATATCTTCCAGCGAATTCGTTAACATTACAGGTAAACTGATAATCGCCAACAATTTTATCTAGAGCGTTTCGATTGTCATCGGCATCGTCAGGATTGACCCAATTCGTGTACTCGTAGACGATGGCGGTTCTTGCAATTTGATTCACATAGGGATTTAATTCCGTGACTGCTTTGATGAACTCGTCCCTAGAAACTTTGACATCCTCGTTGCCATCGATACGAAACAGCTCCGTCAAGTAGTAAATGATGAAGTAGAATCCTTCCTCGGTATTTGATCCCATGAGGATATTTGCTTTCTTGAAGGACTCGGTTAATAGGGTACGTTGAGGCGTCTCGTCGAGGAAGGAACCATCAATTACAGGAACAAAGGGAAATTCACAAATACCTAAAGTACCCCATTCACTGTTGACCAGTTCCACTGGATCTTTTAAGAGCAGGCAGTCGATTGCTTCTTGAAGAGCATTTTCATCGTGCGGACAGCCAACAGCTTCCGCTAATCGGATACCTCGGATTATCGATTCCTCCCGGGAAATTATCGCCCATGGAGCGGTTGGCGAACCCGACTGCATTATTGCTTGATTGAAAAGTTGCCTGCAAATACAATTTTTATATGATTATTGTTATTGTTTTTGTGTGCTTGTGTGGACCTACGTGAAACGATTCTATAGAATAGGCTCCATAGAGCGCTCGATATAAAAATTCGATATCGAATTCGATGTGGAATTCCATATAGAAATTATATAAAATTTCTTTAAGTTTTTAAGTTTGCTTTATTTTTACTATATGCAGATGATCTAAAAGTTTATAGAGTAATTAAAAATCATAATGATTTTGTTTTAATGCAAATTGATTTG
>WNHD01005445.1:0-10189 GCA_011057455.1 Ganaspis sp. Gsp50 | reverse complement strand
GTAAAAATTCTTTCATTACTCATCCACAACGTTGAAGTAGTTATTCTGGTTAAAGCTTCCTCTTGATAATATGATTTCCAGTGATTATTGTAAACTTTATCTACGGTTCTTAATTTTATAGTTTTATAAAGAAAATTTTATTATATCAAAGTGAAACAAAAATAATACTTTCTTTCGTTATTGATTTTCTGATTATTCTAATGATTTCTGCAGATTCTAGGTGGTAAATAAAACATTTTTTAATTGAATATTTATCATATATAACGTTAAAGTAAATCTTATTGAAGATGTAAGTCCACGAGTTTCAATTATGACCTGCAATTGTATATGTTAAGATATAACAAAAATGGCACATTCTTTATTTATTGATTTTCTGATTAATCAGATAGTGCCTGAAGATTGTAAGTATTATATAAAAAATTGTAAAAATCATTTCATTAATCATTCACAAATTTGAATTAACTATTCTGGTTGAAACTCCCTCTTAATGATGTGAGTCCTGGAGATTATTGTAGATATTAATTAATTTCGAAGTTTATTAGCTGAATTCTAATGTTTGCAACTATTAGTTATCTATAAATAAATAACAAATATTAAATATAATCAAACGAGCGTTAGCGAGCGAGATAATAGCGCTAGTAATAATGTAATTTTAGAAAAATATGTGTTTAAACTTTCAAAAAAATTTAAGAAATGTTTAAAAAATGTTCATTCTTTAAATTGAATTTTGTAATCAAATACCATTAACTACTTGTGATGACTGTCAATTAATTCCTTTATTATTTAAATCGTGTAGAAACAAAAAGGGCGAAATAAGAGAAGCAGATTAATTTTCCCGGTGTCATAAAAAATTATTTATGGTGAAAAATTTAAAAACAAATGAGAAAAAATAAAAAATAAAAACAAGGAAAATTTGTTAAGATTAGGAAATTCAATAAGTTTGTAAAATGTAAATAAAATCCAAGTCAAATAAAAAAGAAAATTTATTATTTTAATCTTAATTTAAAGTTTTTTAAGAAATATGAAAAAATTGAAAACATTTCGAAAAATAAAAGAAATGAAAAAGGTGATTAGGCACAAATTACAATTTTTAAAAATCCACAAAAATGGAAATTTTTAAAAATATTCCAAAATTTACAAAAATACGAGTGGTTTACTTAAAATAAAGAATTTTATAAAACTTTCGAAAAATAGAATTTAATAATGGTTATTTTTAAAATTTGAAAACAGCAACAAATTAATTTTTCATTTCACGTAAAAAAGAAAGAAAACATTTCCAACTTTAGCGTCACTATTTCATTTCATTTTCCATAAATTATTTGTTTTAAAATTAAATAAACAATATAAATACCTAGTTTAAAAAACGATCATAAAGTAGAAACAGATTATTCATATATAAAAAATGGAACTTTAATATTTTTAACAATATTTGAGGTTATGTTTAAGACGTGCAAAACATAATCTGCGTTACCAAAAAGAAAATTTACAATAATTATAATTGAATTTCAATTAAAAGTACTTACCTCGAGAAAATATATCTTCCTGCAGACACTTTTAACTTTTTAAAATGTAAACAATTGTAATCAGCTGACAAGAAAATTTCACCGCGTCTGCGAAAATCAGTTGGAGAAAATAATCCAAGCACGGCTCTAGCCACATGGCCCACAAGAGTCGTCAAAGAACAATCGCTCTCCCCCACCTGTCGACAATTTAGCGTAACATTCGCGTGACTGATAATGTTGCGTCCTACAGTACGGCTGCTCAGTGAGTTCCTTGTAAAATTTCTTTATTTAATTAAAATTCATTAAACACGCTCAATTTAATAAAAGTTTGACTTATTAATTATTCCTTTTCTATTTTCTAACATTCCCGTAAACACTTTTCACTCATTCTTTTGCTTATTTCACTTAAAATCTTGCACTACAAAACTGACAGTTGAACACCTCACTTTACACTATTAATAATTAATCATTCACACTTTAAATTAAGCAAATTAGCATTTAATTCACTTCATTGGACGTTACTTTATTTGTCTTAATAGTTGTTTTCATTTATTTATACATATTTTATTAAATATATCGCTTTTTCCATAAGGAGCCATAAGGTGCCATAAGGCGTCACAACAACGGCTCCTTGTGGGAATCTGAATCCGCCAGGGTATTTAAAGAATTTTTCAACATTGGACTGCAGCTGCTCAAGAATTTTTGATTATTATTAAACAGGTACTTAAAAATCGACATTTAAAAGTTAAAAATCAATTTTCTAAAAAACATCCAGATCTCAGATTTTAAATCTTGTTTCATCTTACTCTAATAACTTGCCAGAAACAAAGTTTGTAAGAAAATTGAGGGTGGTACGAATAAAATTTTAAATGTGCTAAAACCAACCGTGGGTAATGTGTCTGTTTTTAATATTGTACAAAAGAATAACAATTTGGAAGTTAATGGAAGTAATTGTGGTGACAGAATGCTCTCAACGTTTGTTGAAAGCTATTACGATTTCAAAACTGTGAATTATAATTCCAAAGCGTCTTTTGTGTAAGTAAATGAAAAAAATATAAGAAGAATGAGTATTGAACCTGTAAATGTTATAAAAATGATAATTCAGAATTTAAGTTTAAAATTGAAGGTAGATCGAAGCAAAATTGAATCAATGGTCGCAAAACCAGAGAAGCTTCTTAAAATAGAATTAAAAGGTTTGTCAAGTATAGATTGGAATATAAATTATTTTAAGCATTGTTATTTTATGTAAAAGGAGAATTTATTAAATGTTCATGAAAATATTGCCAGTGGTGAATTTGATTTTAACGGAAGTGTGGAATTAAGTATCATAGAAAGAAATACAGATATGATGAAGAATGATAATTGATTAAACGGTTTTAAAGAATTAAATTCAGTTACTTTGGAGATAGATGAAAAATGTAAATCAAGATTTATTTGTATGGAACGTAGTCAGGGATATAATTTAAAACGAAAAGCACAAGAGCTTGCAGAAAGTGCTGTGTCAGATGTTGTAGAAGAAGATACTCTGTTAATCAAGTGACTTAAGCGTGTAGAGCAAAATAGGAGATGTATTTTAAAATTTAGAAACTTGTAACGACACAAGTGTTGCCTAAGCACAGGCGCGAGAAAGGATTGACTGCGAATTGACTGTAAGTACTGTAGGGACAGATCTGCCGGAAAGCGAGTAGTTATGGTCAGGGAAATTGATCCTCAGCTTCTCTCATAAGAGTAGTGTGCAAAACTGTGGTTATATTTGGCTCCGTGGCCTGTCCAAGGCACAGTGGCAGAATCCAGTTCGACAGCGACGAGTATAGATTCATCTTTACAGGTATGTAGAAGCAACCTCAGCAGGCACGCTATCCTAGCCCTGTTGAAGTTGTAATTGGAGTTGTCCAGCCTCTCTCGAACCATTTTACCTTGTTTTCCTTTTTTCCCTCTCAGTGCACGGTTCCTTAGCTGCTGAGACAAATATTTTCCATCTAACTTCATGGTGCACGCTGCCCAGGCTACCAGTCCTTAAAGAGGAAGTCGCGAATTGACCCCCTATACGAACTGCGAGTGTTATAGTGACGATTCGCGAGTGAAAAGTGATTCACAGTGTACGCTGTCTTAGCTGTTGTGACGCGTGTAATTCAAAGCTCTAACGGTAAACAGCATTTATCTCCCGTCGGTAAATTATCATTCGCGGGCAACTGATGCTCTTCAAACATAGTTGTGGCGCACGCCGCCTAGACTGTCACTGTAACGATTTATTATTAGCAGTCGGGCATTTATCTTCCGTCAGTAACTTATCATTCCCGGACAATTGATAATGCTCTCTTACTAAATTCTAACGTAGTTGTGGCGCATGCCATCACGGCTGTCACTTTAAAAATCATTACCTGTTGTTGAACCTGTACCGTCTGTCGGTAATTAACCCTTTTGAGGCAATCAATATCGCTTTTACGCATAGTGAGAGCTATTTTGGCCGCTATTAAAGGACGAGAGCTAGTTTGGCCATCATCTGTAACAGAAGCAAGTTCCTCTTTCTTCTCGACTCTTGACATACCCCTGAAACAAAAGAGATTAATTAGAAAGTATTAATTAATCAAGTTTATACTTACCGTCAATGTATGCCGTCGTTATCGCTGCACTCACGAGGAAAAATTAATTAGTGTAAGAATATTATTTGAGTTGATGAACACCGCCGTTGTCGCTGCATCTAAAAAAGGAAAAACTGTGATTAGTTTAAAGACTTGTAGTTCTCTTAACCTTAAAAGGACATATCGCGTTAAAACTATTATTTGAGTGTTTTACTTACCGTTGATGTACGCCGTCGTTGTCGCTGCATTCACGATGAAGACTGTGATCAGATGTACGCCGCCGCTGCGTCTGAAATGAAACAATAGTAATCTACAAAAGGACTTAAGATTTAGTTATTTTCTTACACACATAAAAAAGTTACATTTTTTAGTTTCTTGTTACCAAAGATGCATGCTATCTTTTTCGCTGCACTTGTAAAAAGTATTATTATTATTTAGAAATTAATGTACTTGGAGTTTCACTCAGCTTTGATACACTCTTAGATTGTTGTGAATAATCACAAAATTCAAACTTACCTTCTGGACGTAAACGGGTTGTTCTTGTATCCGTGACATGATCTTATTACACTATTCATTGAAACTGCAAAAGGAGAACTACACGGGATTGTCGCTAAGAAGACTCATTAGTTAAATAAAAATCCTTATTTTATAATCGAGTATTTTTCATTAACCTCAATTTTTCTCACAAACTTTGATTTAATTTACTTAAAAAAGACATCTAACCGTTACAAACTAAAAAAATTTAATTGCGTTTGCATCTCTTAATTCTATTGTGAACCTTAATGAGAAACGTAGAGAACCACTTTGTTTTAAACTTCAAGGTCAGATATATTACCAAATAAATAATCCTTTATACCCTGTAAGTGTCCAACAACTGTCTTGTAGAAAATTATTTATACATGATTCTGATAAACCAATTGATTACAAAATAAATGGAAATGAAAAGTTCGATAGATGATTTACAAGTAGTTTAAAATTTTATGAGAACACACAATGCTTTTACTAAATCTAATAGAATGATGAAGGAGGTGGTTGAAATAGAAACGGAATTGGACAAAAAGTAGGATGTCGATATTCCAGATTTAAAATATATAGTACAAATTCGGAAGGAGAAATTCCTAAATCTTATGTAACTATTTATAATAAAACGTCTCAGGAATTTAAAGTAGTAAGTAGTTTAGATCCTTGTGTAGAACCTTTTATTTATCCTATATTTTATTCATATGGTGATAAAGATTCTTGTGTTGACACGAAGAAAAATGATGCTGTTGATAGGTTAAAAGAACATAAAATTTCCAGAGCAGCTTATGCGTAAGATATAAAATATCAATCAGAGATAATGAGTTTAATCAGATTTTAAGTGGTGGAAGATTGTTTCAACAGTGGTTGGTTGACAATTATGTAAAAGTTGAGAGACTTTAGTATTGTGAAAATATTTAAACAAAATTACGGTTTAAGACGTATAAAAGGTTAGTGGATCATATCAATAATGCTGCTATGAATAATGATAAATCTGTTAGAAAAATTGTTGTATTACAATAATAAACATTTATTGGATCTTCGGGATATATGATGCAGCAGTATCAAGATTCTATGTCCATTGTAGCTAAGCATGGTAACCAGATTCACAATGAAAGGAGATAAGAGAAAATTTATTGCCAAATTAAACAGTAGCAGGCAGACTTGATATTGCTTCTAGAGAAAGTTAATCATTTGATAGAATGCATAATTAAAAAAATAAATGTTGGTGTTGTTAAATCGTATATATATGTTATAGAATGTGACGCGGTAAATTTCACCGGTCACAATTCTTTTATTTAATTTGAAATTATCTCTTCAGTCCTTTTTCTATAACGACAAGCAACACCCACGATTCTCGGAATTCAATCAGCCGTACCGCAGTCGCATTATCGATCTAATTTTCGTATATTAATTGTCGCGTTCGCATTTTATTTTGAATTTCATGTACCGCCGTTTCCGAGACCTCGAATTTGTAGCACAAGAGAACAACGCATTTCAGTACGAGCAAGGACCTTCAAGTACCAACGCACGTGTTCTCCGTCCTCGCTTTCTCCATCCGTTCATTCCCTTCCCTCGCTACAGTTAGCAGCACCGCCCGGGGTACCGGCTCATCGATCCTGGATCACCTCCCGGCGTTCGAATTCACCGCCTTTCGTCGCGCACATGCGCTATATTCGAGATGCTTCAGCGTATCGATTGACGAATCATCATCTTTTCGTCCAGTCCAACAGGTGCCGACAGCTACCCGTCAATTTCATGCTGGATCCCTGTATAAGAAGATTCATGTTTAAGACCTAACCTCACTTACATTTCTCGAATTAAAAATATTATAAATCAGAAAATATTTGGAAAATAGACATAATATTCCAAATTATAGCAAGACATATGGCACCTTGCAAAATCCATTATAATATTGTTTATTTAATAAATTTGGTGGGAAGGTTCTGGAGTCAAAATTCGTTCTACATGACCGGAACTCTGATGCTTATGCCCTGCCATTAGTAGGCGTGTTTCTTGATTTCGAGAATAGGTTACCGAGCATAACCTAGACTCTTGTTAAAATCTGGTCTCGCTGAAAATGTGTCTCGAGAGTGGAAGGTTCCAGTTCACCATCATAGAGTCGTCGTTAATTATAAATTAACATCAAATTTTAATACATAACCCATCGCCTTCGTATCCAGCCCTGTCGAGTGATTACAGCATCCGATACCGGCGCTAGCAACGTGAAAATAACACGGGACAGAAATACAAAAAGGAAGGAAAAAGAGAGAAAGAAAAGGAGCACATGGTGCGACCGGAAGAAAAATTCGTTGATCGATCTCTCTGGTAATTGTCGTCGTTTTAACTACGAGGATCTTGGGGAAGTTCCCCGTCGACGAAAACTGTTTAATTTAAAAGTAAAATAAATAAAGAAAAGAGAAATTTAGTTTGTTTCTTTGAATAGAAGGATAAAAGGTATAAGTGATTAAAGAAAGAAATAACCAAAAATTTCATCGAAATTGATCATGTAAGTAGGCTTTTCTTGTTTCTAATTAAGTTGAAATTTTCTCAGGCGAAATTTTGTCTTTTTAATTGACTATGTAGTTTTGAAATTAAATAATTAATTCAACCTGTAATCTTTCTTTAAATTTTGTGATGCGAGTTTAATTCCATATTTTTTTTTGTTCGCTAATCATGTTCGAATAGTTATTTGAGTGCGAGAAAGAGACGCGGTCACGGCTGAAATATATTTTCGATATAATTTCTTTGTAATTATTTAACTTGATTTAAAGTCATTTTTTTATATTGACTTTTGAGTAAATTTTAAATTGTAATAATCTTTTCTTTTGGTTTGTGATGAATCATTTATACAAAACTGTTTGTTGTCGTGGCGAAGACCTTTCCAAGGTCGAAAGACAAAAGCCACGAGTCAAGATTCGGACATAATTTCTAGTGAATTTATTTTTAAAGATAATTTCCATGTTTTATTTAGAAAATATATATAGTTAAATTACTTAAAACTTATTTCTTCTCTTTTACTAAATAAAACTATTCCAATAAGTTGTCTCATCAACCAGTTTAATTTAACCGTTTATTTACAAATTTTGTATTTTGTAATTTCAACTGATGAAATAATATCTTTCTATTAATTAATTTCTTTTGTTAAACATAGTTTGATAACATGGATTTTTTCTTGAATACCGATTGTGTTCTTTCTGAGTTCGATGCCTTTTGCTCACTCTTTAAGAATTTCTGAATTTAATTGTTAATTAATTTTGATTTAACATTATAACATTTAATTAATTCTATATATTCACGAATCTTGAATCTAGGGTAAGTATTTATATTTTTGAAAATGTGACTAATGCTCTTTCGACATATTTAAGCAATGTGATGAGGTCATTTATTTCTCTTTTCCCCTTTTATTGTTATTTCCCTACCGACCCCTGAATGATGCGATTTTCTCTAATTAACATTTAATTTCCGATTCATAACAGTTGTTCGTTTTCTAAATTTCGTTAATGTATAATATATATTCGATTCTTTTAGAATTATCATTATTATTGATTTAGACTTTGATTGTAATTATCCTTTGTCAATATTTTATTTTCTACGTTTATCGAGTTTTGTTTTCTAACCTTCTGTAATGTACAACTACTTTCGATTCTTTTGATTATTTATTATATGACTCAAATGTAAATTCAAACGCTTCCAATTTTGTTTAATGAATAACTTTTGTTATTTTTAATAATTTAAATTTCCTTGAGTTTCATTGCTTGTAGTTTATGTTTTCTTCGTTATGTGACAATCTTGAACCCTACCCTCTCTCCTTTACAATGCTGAGAGACGTGCATTTCCTCTGACTCTGAGATTAAAAATTATTCTTTTGCCGATTTAACATCTTTTCCGTCGGAGAATTACGGGATAACATCTGGAGGTCGTCCTACCGTAATTTACTTTAGTTTTGCTTTTGAATAATCGAAGGTTTTTAATTTAGAGTATTCGGTAATTCTTCTTATAAAATTTTAACTGCGTATCAAACTTCGTATTTGAGGACCGAATTTCCTCCCGCGTATTTTATTTTGACTATCGTCAGTAATTTTAATTCGGTTGTTCGTTACCGACAAACTGCGTTCCTTTTTTGCGTTAGGTTTTGTATCGAATCGTTTGTGTTCAGCTCGGGGACATTGAGGATTAATTTAGTATTTTTGGATCGTTAATGATTTCAAGAGGTTGCTCGCTCTTGAAATGATTATGTCCGTCTCTCATCGTGTCCTAGGCCTTCGCTAGACCGACTTATGCCTATAGAATGTTATCACCCGGGGATATCGACCAAAAATATGGTGTTTCTTGCAGTATCGTATCGTATCTCATTTAGGTTTATCATCGCGTTTATTTAATTAATTAATTTATCCCTCCCTTAACGAACTGGCGCCCAGCATAACTTTTGGCAAAAAGAATATATTAACATCTATTTTTTCTTACGAAATTGATTTCAGAGCCATGAAATTACTTGTATGTACGTTAGGGTGGTCCAAAAATACATGGAAAAAACTTTTTATTATAATTTTGTTGCTGCCACCCCCGAAAATTGTTAAAAATATTAAAAATAAAAAAACCCGTATTTTTTTATTTTTCAATCGGACAATATTTAATGGTGCCGCCGGGGCATAGAAATTTCCCATGCATTTCACATGGAAAAAAACACTTTTTTCTAGAATTGATATAAAAACATGGAAAATGAATATTTTTTAACCTGTTTACTCATTTTCACTTCATAATTGGTCATGGAATAACACCCGAATGTTAATTAATTAACTTTTTTTATTAACTATTTTTTATAAGACTCTGAAAAACCCCTATAAATCGAAAAACTAAGAAAAAGTCGACACAAAATATTTCATATTAATTTTTTGAAAGTTTTTTGTATGATTTTGAAAAAATAGCATAATTGATAATTATTGCTAGACAAATTTTTATAGAATAATGTTAGAATGTTGCCTTTTTTAGAATTTTGCATCTCTTTGTGTTTAAAATAACTAAATGTAAAACCTTTAACATAAAATTTGTTGATAAAATTTATTTAACAAATTAATGTTATTAATAAACAAATTACTATAAAATCATGCTGGAATGTTGGATCTTTTTGTATTTTGCAACTCTTTGTGTTTAAAGCAAGTGAATGAAAAACCTTAAGCATAAAATTTGTTTATAATAATTTTTGTAAACAAATTATTGTTAGTTATAAACAAATTATAATAAAATTACGCTGGAATGTTTTTTTTTGCATTTTACAAATCTTTGTTTTTACAGTAACTGAATGTAAAATCACAATCATAAAATTAGTTTTTAAAAATTATTTAAGCAAATGATTGTTATTAATAAATATTTTTTTAAAAAGTTAAGCTAGAATTTTGGTGCTTTTTGAATTTTGCAACTCTTTGTGTTTAAAGTGTCTGAATAGAAAAACTTAAGGATAAAACTTGGTCACAATACTTTTCTTAAACAAATTATTGTTGGTCCTAAACTAATTTTTATAAAATAATGCTAGAATGTTGCTATTTTTCAATTTGCTACTCTTTGTGTTTAAAGCAACTTAATAAA
>WNHD01005444.1:0-13109 GCA_011057455.1 Ganaspis sp. Gsp50 | reverse complement strand
ACAAATTCCTACTTTGCGTGTCGCCTTCGAGGTTGTTTCATTCTATGCCGATGGGAAATTTTTAGGAATGAAATAAAGCAACATAGAAAACAACACTCAAAGTAGGAATTTGTATAGTAACCTTTTGGAAGGCATTATTGTCCCCGACTGTACACAAAGAATACACAATACTAGAAAATAGACGCCGTACGTCACAGAGACTCGTGTATTGTTTGAAACACTATTTTGCTACTGAAGTTTCCCTGCCCTGACCAGCAGTGTAACCGCCATATTGCATGTGAAAATTTATGACACTTTCAATACTGGAATACGTTTTGTCGCTCGTGTGATCATCAAAACCCTAAATGTAAATATTTCCCATAATCCTTATTTATAATAGTTTAATCTGAAGCAAAGTATTCTTGTTTTCCTAATTTACATTAGAATTGCTATACAGAAGTACGATCGTCCGTCCATCCGTCTGTGGAAGGGATAGGCTCTGAGAATGCGAGTGTATTTTTCACTCTTCATGGAGTGGAAAATGGATCACTCGAATAAACGAGATCTCACTCTAGGAATTTATAGTGTAAGGAGGCTCTGGTTATAGGTTTTCTCTATAAGGATGCTTACTGAGCATTATCAGTTCTCTATATAGAAAATTTAGGAAGATGGTCAGGATTCGATTGTTTATTATAGATATTAAATTAATTGATATGACCTATTATATATTTCGGAATAAGTCTTTTTTATTCTTTATTTCTAGAAAATAATCTAGTCATGGCGGAGAAAACTTTCAATTTAACTTGGAATAATCATCTGGCAAATTTATCAGGATTATTTGAGGAACTCTACAAAAATGAGTTACTCACTGATACAACCTTAGCTTGCCAAGATGGAATATTGAAAGCACACAAGCTTGTTTTAGCAGCATGTAGTCCTTATTTTCAAAGAATATTTAAAGAATATTGTGGAAACCAGCCTATTCTTATATTAAAAGGTAAGTAAATTGGTTCCTCCCCAGGAAACATTTACAGGCAACTTGAATGTTTTTTAAAAGACCTGTAAAGAATCCTTGAAAAATCTTCTAAAGGATCTTGAAAGGATTTTGAAAAATAAATCTTAAAGGAATTTGAACTGATTTTTATTAAGGATCTTTTAATGGTTCTTAGCTTACGACCATGATCATTATTATGCACCCAAATGCATGAATGTATATTCTATTGCCACGGAAAAAAGTTTTTTGTAAACTGAGTTTGGGAAATACACAAACCAATTCTGTATATGCAACAATATGTCAACGGCACGATGTAGAACGCGAACAGCTGATTTCTTTGCGCATGCGTGGGGCAAGCGCATTGCTGAATTCCTTGGAATTACATAATACAAGCCAGCCAAGCCAGTTTGTGTTTTTCCCAAACCACTTTTATAATAGATCACAAAGCACACTTATTTATGCGTTCCACAAAACGGCGTTGCAGTTTTCACAGAACATTTTTTTCCGTGTGTTTCTCATTTAGTCTATAGCTAATCTTTTAAAATAACTAGGTGTATCGAGAGTGGAAATGGAATGCCTCCTACATTTCATGTACCGAGGTTCCATTGATGTAACGGAAGAAAATTTACCATCTCTAATCAATATTGCAACAGAGTTAGAAATAAGAGGTTTATCTACAGAACACCAAAGTGAAATATCTAATGTTTATTTTAATATGAATCAAGAAAACTTGGATACCCGGAAGTTGAATTACTCACATAAATCAACTACAAGTGCTAATAGTTTGAAACCGGAAGACACAAGTTCTTTGCAGAATATAAAAATCGAAGATATAGAAGTTGAAGATGATCCAATGATTATGGATAATCATGAAGGCAATTTTGAAGACTCTTTATCATTGGGTGACAAATCTATTGTAAGTAACACTCATTGCTTTCGTGTCAGTATCTTCCTAAAATTAAAAATTGTATTCCATCTTTAATAGAGCACAGGTTTCATCACTATATTCGGAAATTGTTCATTTTTCAGGATTCAATGTCAAACCGAGATAAAGATTCATGTGCAATAAAAAAGGGTTATGATAAAACAAAGAAAGAAAGATCTTGTAGGAGTTCTGGAAAACTTTTAAGAATTGACAAAAAACAACATAAACCTTATTCCTGTGATCTATGTACGTTAGCATTTACAAGAGCTTCACATCTAGCAAGACATAGACGTGTTCATACCGGTGAAAGGCCTTTTGCTTGTACTTTATGTCCTCGTATGTTTGCCAGACAAGATAAACTGAAGCAACATCTAGATTCTCACTTACAATGGCATCGAAAGCGAAATGTTAATAATGAACCCCCTACCAAATTGATACCAGTGAAAAATAAACGCGGAAGACCTCGTAAGGTAAGCAATCGAGAGATTCATTCTAATTTTTTTTTTTAAACCTCAGCTGAAATTGTCTTCTTTAATTTGGATGGCCAGGTGTAGCCAATTCATTTGAATTCATTCCGGCTGAAATTTTATGTACAGTTTGAAGGGAATAAGGCAATAGTTTGTCTATATTTATGATTTGAAAATACGTGTTGTTTACGAACGTTGGTCTTCTCGGGAAAATGATTATGACCTTGAACTTATTTAAGGGGAGGATGTGGGATTCCCTCCTGCATTCGTATTTGAATTTCTTTAGGTAAATCTAGGCAAGATGATTAATGAACAATGTAAAGTTTTCTATTGCGTTCTATATTGGTCTATAAAGCAAATAATACAATTACCTACTTGAAATTTTATTTGTATTTTTTGTTACTCGCGACGACTCCGGATGCAAATTACACACGAGCGAAGTACATACAGACAACATTTTTAAAAATCTTAAAATCCACACAACTCCGTCAATTTTAAACCAATTTCATTCAAAAATAGCTCCTGCGCGGAATTAGATTTACTTTCGTAATATTTTGCAGAAAAAAATTTTCTTTCCGAATAATTGCACAAAATCGTCTTCAAAGTTGAAAAAACCAAAAACAAATTCTTTCGACTGTAGTCTCGTCAGTTTATATTTCAAAAACATTAGCAATACATGGTCGCGAAAAGCTTTGTTTTTATTCTTTCAAACAAAAGAAGAAAATTGTAAATCGGATAAAAATTAGCAAAGTTATGAGTAATTGTTTACACAAACTGACCCGAAAAGGGTTTTTTGTCCATAAAATCAGATTTTGTGGGTGTAAAGTAACAGAATCAATAGTGGATCAACATCTTGAAAAATAAAAGTTATGTTTTTTATAAAATTCAATAAATTGCAAATGAATAATCTATTTTGAATTTTGTTTTTTATTTATGCAGTTGAAGTTCTATATTTCGCAATATGTAACTGTGAAAGTCGATTTACTTACGTTATTTACTTCAAAATTTCAATTGAAAAATAAGTTATTTTTTGAGGTTAGAAGACCAATACTAGATCTACTAGATCAGTGGGCAAAATGGCTGAGAAACCATTGCACCAGTAGTCCATCAGTGTTGGACCAATAGTCGATCACATGAACTAAAAAGTCAAAATAAATTGTATAACTATTTAGTTAGTGAATTAAATAAATGAATAGCAATATTCTAGTACTATTGTATTTTATGTTTTACAAAGAAAATGATCAAAAAAGTGAATAAAACCAAAAATTTTTGGATGAAGTAAAAAAAAAACCGAAAATTAATTTACTTTTAGCAAATTGTATCTGAGTGATCGACTATTGGTACCCGATCGAGTATAGATTCCATTACCTTATGGGAAATTTCAGCTGTACCATTTTTAATAGTTTAAAGACGTTGAAGGGAGAAAAGTGTAGGTGGTTAACAGCGGTTGTCAAACACTTTCCCCTCTTTTCCTGAAAATTTTCATTTTGACAATTGTTTTAAAACTATACAGACACTTTTTCGAGAAAAGGGCTCTCTACAAGAGAACTATAATAAATAAGGATTATGGGAAATTTTTATTTTTAGGGTTTTGATTATCCCACGAGCGACAACACGTATTCAAGTATTGAAACTTTTGACTCGCAATATGGCGACTACACAGGGCACGGCAGGGAAACTTTAATAACGAACTAGCGTTTCAAGCAATACACGAGTCTCTGTGACGTCTGGCGTCTATTTTCTAGTGTTTGTAACTAGAAATTCGTGTATTGCTTGAAAGGCTAGTTTTTTACTGAAGTTTCCCTGCCCTGCACGTTTGTAGCCGCAATCTTTTGCGTCAAAATTTATGACAACTTTTAATACTGGAATACGTTTCGTCGCTTGCGTATCAAAACTCCAAAAATAAATATTTCCCATAATCCTTATTTCTCATAGTTCTCTTATAGTGAACCCTTTTTCAAAAAAGGATCTGGATTTTTCTAAAAAAAACTGTCAAAGTCAAAACATTCAGGAAAAGAGGGGAAAGTGTTTGACAACCACTGTTAATCACCTCCACTTTTCTCCCTTCAACGTCCTTAATAATACCTACAACTTGTGCTAGGTCTCCATGAAAGTATATTTTCAATATTTTCTATTTATCTGTTCTTATCGGGTAGCTTACGGGTAGTTTCAATAAAATACGGCTAAAATCGTAAATGTAGAGAATTTCTAGGAATATTTAGAGAGAACGGGAAAATAGTAAAACGTTGAGTAAGGGTGACGTCTCATGACTGCGTTTTTCTTTGCATTTTATAACTAGACCATGAGATAAAAAGAGACGCAAGTATATGTTTGTCATTTGCGCACTTATGGTCTAGTGATAAAACGCAACGAAAAACGCAGTCATGGGACGTCACCTTAAGGGTTTAGCTTATATAAACATTTATTTTGTTAGAGGATAAAAAAATATATTGACTATTGACAGTTCACTGCTCTCTAGGCCTAAGCAGAATAAAACGGGAACGGAAACTGTCCTTTTCTAACTTATAGGTCTGTCTTTCTCCGACAAGGACAAGTCTATGAGTTAGAAGAGGACAGTTTCCGTTCCCGTTTTATTCTGCGTTGTCTCCTGTCTCCGATACAATACGAAATGGGGTTTTTTAATAGTTTCTTTTCTTGCCACCAGATAGCGTCGAGTTTATGTCAATTCCCAATAGTATTTTATTTTCTATATACTATTACAGATTTCAGCCTTTTGTTATATCGGTCGCACTATTTTTTCCGGAAGAAACCTACTTAATTACTTTAAAATGTTACAGGTAACTGTGGAACAAACTGATTTTGAAGAAATATTGAAATTCGGTGAATTTAGTTCAATGTTAAACAAATCCCAATCAATGAAAATGAAGAATAGTGACAAATTGCAAGGAAGAGGGAGGTCAGTTTCCACCGATCAAACAGAAACAGATGCCTTAAATACAAAAGACAATTATGACACGCAAGAGAACAATAGTCGCGAAATTGTTTAATTAATTTGAGTATTTTTTTTAACTCATTTAAACAAGATGCATCTAGAAATTTACCATTGTTATTTAAAAGTACTATTCATGTGGCAAGATTCTACACGGAGAGAAAAGTATAGTACTGGGTAGCATAATGATTGTAAAGATTATCTTCTTTAGTGCTACAAATGCAACAGTCTAGATTGTACCAGTTAGAATCTTGACTGTACGAAGTAACATCTAGGTAGTACGGGCCAACATCGCAGAACTTTTTTAACATCTTCGATGGTACTCAGCAGCATATTTATAGCACCGGGTAACATCAACTTTTTACCATCAGTTTTGTACCATCAGTTTCTCTCAATGTGTGCAATTAGTAAAAATTTCATATAGAAAAATTTACTATTTGTTAGGGGAATAACTTGTTTAAGTAAGCTTTACAAAAATGATTAAAGCTAAATCTCGCTGTGTCGTTTACACAGGATTTGTTTTAAAGCAAAGAGCATTTAATACTAAAAAATCTTACCAAGAGAT
This sequence comes from Ganaspis sp. Gsp50, assembly GCA_011057455.1. Classification (NCBI taxonomy): domain Eukaryota; kingdom Metazoa; phylum Arthropoda; class Insecta; order Hymenoptera; family Figitidae; genus Ganaspis; species Ganaspis sp. Gsp50. The sequence goes on along the minus strand of WNHD01005444.1, from coordinate 7,229 downwards.
GCAAATATTTGTGACGCGTAGCGAAGAAAGGCACCTTAGCATCAAACGAAATTAGGTTATGTTTTGTGGTACCTAATTTCGTTTGATGCTAAGGTACCTTCGCGACGCGTCTCATTTAACGATTGTAGAGCTTCTTTGAACTTGTTATTTCAAACGACACAAAAGTTCAAAAATAAGAATAATGGAATATTCTGAAATTAATATGACAAAGTATAATAAGTAATTATAGAAGATCTTTCTAGTATAAAAATTGGCATTTTAACGCATTTCTATTGAAAAAGATGACGTCAAAATTCGCGTCAAAAGATGCATCACTATTGGGATCGAAAATGACCTCAAAAAGGACGTTATATATTTTTATTAAACTAAATATTTTTGTTGTACAAAAATAAGTCATGCTTACAGATCTTTATTGTCTTAATATTATTTTGAATCACGTATTTATTAATTTATTTTAACAATAACATTTTTAAATGTTAAAATAAACATGACAAAAAATTGTTTGTGAAGGTAAGTAATAAATTTGAGGTATTTGTATTTTTATTGTTCTTTACATATCCTGAAGAAAATTATCGTGCGTTCAACTAGTTGTAAATATTTGTGACCTGTAGAGAAAAAAACACTTTAGAGGTATATTATTAAATGTGCACGTTTTATAAGTGATGTGAATTGTAATTATCAACTTGCAATATTATAGATTTTCCTTGTAGAATATACGGATTTTCAGTAGATGATAATGAGAAAAAGATTCTTGACGACATCTTTTTCAATAGAGTTAGAACATATACAGACAAAAATTTTAAAAAAAGCGTAAAATATATTCTTTGGATCAAGAAAATTTAATGCATATTATACTTAAATATATCAAGTTCTTTTTTTAAAGAAATTATTACATGTTGCGGACTATCTACGAAATTTGTCGCAAAAAATCTTTTTATGTGTAGAATATGTAACAAAAAATTCCAATAACAAGACGTACAGAAAGTTACGTTAATAAAAATAACTTTAACAATAACTTTTATTATTATTTTCTTTTTGTTCTTTTTTGTTTCTTTATTTTTATTTTTTTTAGTTTTTGTGTTGTTGCTTTAACCGTCTTAACACTTGAAAGTGAAAGAAAGTTTCTTCATTGTTTCTTTTTACCAGCGAGGAAGTGCAGTTAACGAAAATTAAACGCAGAACCAGTGAAGATTATTAATTGAAAATTTTCATTAATTAATGTCTAATGTGTACAAAAGTAAAATTGAATTTTTTTAACATTTTGTCAATTTTAATATTGTATGAAAAGGCATATAGCAAATACTACAGATAATAAATTTCTGTATAATATAAATATATAGAGAACAATAAAAGTATAATTTAATATACCAATTACATTCATTTTTATTACACTTATCTTTATAAATATAGATTCTTTTTGCGTTTATTCTAAACAAGTACTACAATCTACACAAAATCAATACTTTGCCTAGAACTTAAAATCAATACACAATTTTTTGTTTTAAATATAAATATCAGAATTCCAGGAATGCATAAAAGCCAAAAACTGTTTGTAACTTTTTTAATGTATTCCGCAAAACTTGATAAATATTTTCGTGTGCACCAAAGAAATTAGAATAAAATAAAGAAGGCTTCCATATGAGGAAGCAAAAAGCAATAAACTCTACAAATTTATTTTCTTGTGTAAATTTCAAATTAAAATTATAAATTAATAAATTATCATTTGTTCTTTTAAGATTTTTCATCAATTTTTAATATGCGAATTTAACTTTCATGAAATATTGTAAATTGTCACAACGAAAACTTCGATTTTGGAGAATATTTGTGACGCGCTCCGAAGAAAGGGGCCTTAGGAGGAAAAAATTGTAGGTTATGTTTGATGATAGTTTTAAATTAATTAAAGCTTCCTTTTTAATTATTTGCAGTCGAAAACAGTTTTCCTTCATAGTATTCACAGAAAGTATAAGAAAAATCTGCTTTTGATTGCAAAGAATTAGAAACGAATCTTTAATCAAGTTAAAACTATTATCAAACATTATCAAACTATTATCAAACCTATAAACGTTTGCTTCTAAGGTCCCTTTGGAGCGCGACACATTTTTCTGATGTTAGCGGATTTTTCCGTGAATATAAAAAAAGCTAAAAACTAAAGAAACTAACTTTTATCAAACTAAATTTTAGAGAAAGTCATTTTTAGAATTGTGAAAGTGCAAACTTCGTTAACGAAATTTAAATTATTACACAAAACATTTTGGCTTTTGGGTTTGCACTAGTTTTACAATTTTTATTTTTTCATAATACCTTGTTATACTATTAATTATCCATTTTTATAAATATTTTTATGCACTAAAGAAATTTTTTCATTTGCAAAGTACTTCCATATTGCAGCTCCTTGTATTCGGGATTCAGAGGAAAGCTCCAATCTGGAAAAAATCGAATTACGAATTGCAGGTATACTGAATTTCAATCTGGGATCTTTGTTTTAACTCTTCAGTTGTTTTTTCACTTTTTTTTACACTATAAAGTGTTATTGTTTGTTTACTTTTGCCTTTTGTTTTCATTCAGCCTCAAATTTCTTTTTGAAAAAAATCAAAACTTAATAGAGCTACTGAGTCGCTCCATTAAGAATCTCTGATAAATTTTTGCATTATATTAATATTATTAATATTATTATTATTATTATTGTTATTCAATTTTTTATTAATATTATTATTATTCAATTTTTTATTAATATTATTATTATTCAATTTTTTTATTAATATTATTCAATTTTTTTTATTAATATTATTATATTAATATTAATGTATGTGACACAATCTGAACAAAGGGACCTTACAAGCATTTTAAATTAGGTTATGTTTGCTGACAGTTTTAACTTAATTATTGTTTCCCTTTTAATAATTTGCAGACAAAAACAGTTGTTCTCGGCAGTATGCAAAAAAGTTATTCAAGAAAAAATTTTTTTCGTTGCAAATAATTAAAAAGAATGCATTAATATATTAATTTAAAACGATTAAAACTGTCAGTAAACATAACCTAATTTCAAATGCTTGTAAGGTCCCTTTCTTTAGATCGAGTTACATATATCAATAATTAATTTATAATAATAATTTACTTCGTTTATTAATAATAATAATATAATTTAAAAACTAAAATATAAATTTAGAAATTCATTTTTTAAAAATTGAGAGACATGTCTAGTGCTTATGCTGGGAGTTTAAAAATATAAAAATCGACAAATTTCTAAGTCTTTTTCGATTCAAAAAAAGTGACAACAGTTTCGACGTCTTTTCTTTCAAAAAGATGAAAATAAGAGAATTTCAATAAATACTTCCTATCAATACAAAATGTGTGGAAAATGATGTCAAAAATTGTTAGCAAATCATTTAGTTACAAAAATTATTTTCAAAATGGTTTCAACTTCTTTATGATACTTTAATGGCGCTTATAAATGTCAGTAACTTTTTAAATTTCGTAAAGCAAGATTAATCTTAGTTTAAATAAAAAAAGAAAATAAACAATGAAAAAGAATAAACAATGAAAAAGAATAAACAAATAAAATGAATAAACAATTTAATAACAAAATAAACAATGAAAAATCGCTAATTGTACTCTCTAAATCTGAATCAGCGAAACTCCGCTGATTAGCAGCTGTGCAATCTACGCTGGTCAGTCAGCGAATATTCGCTGCGAATCAGCGACTATTAGCTGCAAAACAGCGGATTTTCATTCGCTGATTACCAGCTGATTTATTTTGCGCATAGACCAAAGTTAAATATGATTTATGATCATAAAAATAATAAAATAAATTACACAAAAAATATTTGAATCTTCATTGATTTAAAAACAAGAACTAACAAAGTATGAATAGATTTTACAGTCAAAAGTTGTCCAAAAGATTGCATTTTATAAATACAAAGGTGTGGATGTTTTACAAAACTATTACTAAACCAGACATTTTCTGATCATTTTTTAAGGGTTTAAAAGAAAAAAGAAAATGTGTCTTGTACTATGTCCTGTCTAATTTCGAGTTTCGAAACTTGAATAGATATTGTACAACAAATTTAATATGTAACAATTTTCGTCTGTAATGTAGTGTAGTACGATTAAATAATACGTAACATAAACATCGCTCGTTAGTAAAAAAAAAAAAAAAAAAAAATCAGGGATACGTGATTCCAATTCTCGTTCATGAGTTGGGAATCGTTATTTTAAAATAACGTTTGTAAAATTGGATAAAAACAGACGAAATTTCTTTTTAAATTTTTTACAAATTAAATTATCTTAATTAAATTAAAATTATTATCAATTATTTACATTTATTAATTACGTTATTTTTTATATCATCTTCTATTCCAAAGTTGAAAATTTCTTAGCAAATAGGAAAAGAAATCCAATTCTCGTCTCGAATTAAAATTTAATTTATGTTTAATTTTATTGAAATTTAATCATTTTTGTTTTATTGAAATCTAATCATTTTTGTTTTATTGAAATTTAATCGTTTTTATTTTATTGAAATTCAATAATTAGTTTTATTGAAATTTAATAATTAGTTTTATTTAAATTTTATAATTAATTTAATTTTGTATAGATTCTTTAATTGTGACACGATCTGAAGAAAGGGACCTTACAAGATTTGAAATTAGGTTATTGCTGACAGTTTTAACTTAATTAATGCTTTCTTTTTAATTATTTACAACGAAAAATTGTTTTTCTAGAATATCTTTTTTGGATACTGTCGAGAAAAACTGTCTTTGTGTGCAAATAATTAAAAGGGAAGCATTAATTATGTTAAAACTGTCAGCAAACATAACCTAATTTCAAATGCTTGTAAGGTCCCTTTCTTCAGATCGTGTCACAATTAATTGCGTTTCATTTAACTTTTAAACACTCTGTGTTCCCAATTCACTGTAACTATTATCCAATTCGCAAAACAAAATCAATTGGGAAAAATCTCGTTCCTTAATTGATGAGTACGATTCAGCGAATTGCAAATGTGCAATTGCTAATTGACCTTTTCATATGTAGCTATTAAAAAAATGTATATAAGTCAGTTTTCTAAGTTATCATATGTATAAGGAAAGTTTATATCCTGCTAATTATTCTGTCATAGCTAGCTGCAATTTATGTTTTATTCTTGCGTTACTCAACGAAAGGCATTGTTTTATTATATTTTAAACTATTTATTTTATTTATTGTTTCAATATTTCCAAAAATTGTACAAAGTTTTCTGTCTATTGACTTCGTTTTTTACATGTAAACAGAAGATGGATTCATTTGTGATTTTATTAAAAGTAACTTTGTCTGAAAAATAGTTTTTGTCAGTATTAATTTTTATGAAAGTTACCCACATATAATATTTATCATAAATACTCTCTAAATATGAATCAGCGATAAGTGAGCCACTTTTTCAAAACAGCGCATATACGCTGAGAGTCAGTTTCACTGAAACATCAGCGCATATACGCTGATTTGAATAAGTGGCTCACTTATCGCTGAGAATCAGCGGAATTCCGCTGATTCAGATTTAGAGAGTATATTTTTAATATATATCACCCCACATAGCACTGAACCTTGCGTACAGTTTTAGGCAAGCTTTAAGTGCAAGGTTCGCAAGATTTAATTGCAAGCTTTAAGCAAGCTTGCGTAAAAATGTAAATGTCCGCTATAATTAAATGTTTAACGGAAAGCTCAATACTTTACTATGAAGTATTAGGATTGAAATCGAATCCCATTCTATCCGTTTGAAATTCTTATACTTTTTGACCAAAAGATTACTATAAATAATCAATCAAATCTTATCCACTGAAAATTGAATACTTTTTAATCAAAAGTTTTGTATTGAAAATCAATCACACAAAATAAAAAAAGTGTTTGGGTTGAGGGATCAGAATATCCTTTTCCTATGTATTTTGATGCCCTGAATACGAATCTGAGGTCTATTTAATCCCACACTGTAAAAAAGATCAAATTTAGAATTACACATGGATGTAATTTAACATTGCCAAGTTAGTAATTGTGCTATGTTACACGTAGTAAAAGAATGATCTCGATAGTAATTGTACCAGTTGAAATTAGAAATACTATGTTTATCGTTGTTAAAATGTCACAAGATAGTTACTTTACAACCCGAATGTTAAATTACTATGTGAGACATTGGAAATTTTTCGCTTCACGTATAACGTCGTAAATTAACCTGCTGAATGTAAATATACTATTCTATGTTAAAAAACATGTTTAAGTAGATTTACCGAAAGTATGCAAATGTACAACCGAGTAGGTTAGTTTACGACCAGAATTTTTTTTAACATTCTGGACGGTAGTTTGTGGTCAATTTGACATGCGCGAATCGCGTGGCTGTGTACTTTAGGGTAGCGTCAGGGAAACAAGTTTTGTCAGTGAGATTAAAGAATTTAATGAGAAATTAAATAAAATACTTTATTATTGTATTTTTATAATAATTTTTACCAGTAGTTCAAACGAGAAACATGATCTTTTATCTATAAACAAAAATTTTCCTAGCTTTTCTTTGCTATCAACAAAAAAAAATACTTGTCAGTGAAATTTGTCATGTCAGTAAAACTGTAAAATCTCAGAGAAATTGATAAACTGAATAATATATAACGCGGCCAATGGCGGCCACGCTGTTATTTTATTCCTTTAATTCTTTCTATTTTATTGCATTTTATTTAATTAAAAATATAGCTAAATTTACATTCAGATAGAGGTTAGGTTTCTTATGGATCTAGAATAAACATTCTGGTTGTAAATGTACCAACAGGAGGTTATGTTACACACCAAGAATGTAATTCAACAAACGGGCAGTACTAATACAACGTTAAACGTGAATCGAATAATTTCCTACGTAACACGTTGTAAATTAACATTTGGCTTTTTTACAGTGCAGCACGTCAAGATTTTGACATAACCTCAAAAAACAAAAATTTCTGTTTAACTTATTGCAAAAGCTGTAAAAACTTCAAGAAAAATTAAAAAGTTATACAATTCTAAACCTTGAAGTATCACCTTTAATTTAAGCCAAGAAAACTTAAAAAATATTCAGTAGTTCCCGAGATATGAGCCAAAACGTCTAAGCATGTTTCAGCAGAAAGTCAGTCACACCGCGGTGCGTGGCTTAACAAAAAAAACGTTTTGGCTCATATCTCGGGAACTACTGAATATTTTTTAAGTTTTCTTGGCTTAAATTAAAGGTGATACTTCAAGGTTTA
>WNHD01005443.1:0-10190 GCA_011057455.1 Ganaspis sp. Gsp50 | reverse complement strand
TCCTGTACAAGTTCTGCATAAGAAATTGGAACAAGAACCAGTACAAGAACCTGTACAAGATCCTGTACAGGTTCTTGTACATTAACATATTTATGTTGACGTTCTTGTACAGGTTCTTGTAAAAGTTCTTGTACAAGATCTTGTGCAGGTTCTTGTACAGGATCTTGTACAAGTTCTTGTATAAATTTTTTATAAATTTATTTGTTTATTTAAAAATGATAAAAAAAAATTTTTTTTCACCGTGTCCTTCTGTTAATACTGATTAAAACCTACTGCGCAGCCCTAGCAATCACAGAAAAGTAGCGCGCATTGTTTAACATTTTTCAAAAGAAACTAATTTATACGTCCAAGATCCTGTACAAGAACATGTACAAAAACCTTAATATAAATATGTTAATGTACAAGAACCTGTACGGGATCTTGTACAGGTTCTTATACTGGTTCTTGTTCCAATATTTATGCAGAACTTGTACAAGATCTTGTGCAAGTTCCACAGTAGATCTAGTACTAGTTCAACTGTAGATCCTGTACAAGATCTTGTGCAGGAATTTTCAGTAGGGATTTATCTCTTAAAATAAAGTTAATGCAAAAAACCGGATTGTTTATGGAAAACATAGCGTAAAAGAAATTTGAATTAGAATTTCTGAAAATCCCTATATACATATCTTGATATTCACGAGTGTAAAAAGTACACCAAATTTTATTGAAATCGGTCAAAACGTTCTCGAGATATCCTGGTGACAAAAATATCATACAATGGGATTTCAAATGTCTAAAATGATAGCAAATTCTCATTTACTTAACCAATTCTTGGTAAAATATATACTTTATGTAGGTCAATCGATTCGTCTCGATACAATACACATACACAAGCACATACACAAGCACATACATCCTGATATTTGCTTCAAACTTTGAATTTAAGTTGTTTTAGATGAAAGTAAGTCGATTTAGACTATTTTTGGAAAATCGAACATCTTCACGATTACAAGGCTTTTTGAGAGGAAACAAAATTTGTTATTACAATTGGGTTCAAAAATTAGTATATAAAAAGTTATCCAAAAAGATTCCGTCCCATTGATACAGTTCATTTCCTGCTCTCGAGTTATCTGACAATTCGATATAAATATCGATAGTGACGCATTGAGTTGAAATGGCTTATAACTAACCTAACCCACGTTTCAGACTGACAATATATATGTAGAAGATTTAATGGTGTCGCTTGCTTTCTTTTACTTAATTGCAAATTTCGATAAAGAATACTTTTTATAAATTTTAAAATTCCTAAGCAATCTCTTTTTTTGTAAAAGATTACAAAATTACTTATTTTGATGTATGAATGTTGTGTGTCTTCATTACAATAATTCCGTTTATTCCAAAACTACAATATCGCATACAAATGATATTTAACATTGCTCTTTAGATTTATAAAATATAATTTAGAAAAGGTGTAGAGAAATGTATAGTTCCTGCTAGGACTATTACAATATACATTATGTATAAACATCCCTACATACAAATCTTAGTATTTAGGAGTTTGATACCCTGCTGGAAGCAAAGAGATTAAAAGTGATAAAAATATGGGTATAGAAAGAGATAGGATTTTTTCTATATCTTTTAAATAGTCAAATTGCATGCCCAAACCCTATATTCTTTAATCCCCAAATTTCTACCTCCTTTTCTCCCCTTATGTCTACCAGGAATCTATAAACTCCTATCTTTTTTTATATAACAATATCTGGCAATATCATTCTTTTCTTATGTCTGATTCAGTCTCTGTATTCAGTAATATCTAGAACTTCTTATCTCTTAATCTATCCCTATTTCTTATGAATTTTTATATCTTTCTATACAAAATTGGAAATAAAGGGGAAGAAAAAAGTAAAATTTTCCTATCCCTTTGTATCTCCAAACCTACTCTTCATGAATAAAAATATTTGTCTCCATTGATTCCTTTTTAATAAAAAATTGATTCTCTTGTTATGACTTCATTCATTTAACTACTATTTGCGTTCTTAATTGTTTATTTAACTAAGCACAAGGTTATATACTCACTGTTTTAACGCATATAATACTAGAAAATCTACAGATGCGAAGAAGCGATCCCTTGACAGCTGGCGAATTGGGGACGAACATACCCTAATCAACTAACACCTAGCCAACTGAACTAACGAACGGAACTGGCAGACCACTTACACTCATGAATGTCACTTAAAGTTTTGCTCTGTGATGAACTGTAGTTTTTGTTGATCCGGAACTTGCTCGGCGGATATTCCAAGGCTTCGTCGAGGTGCTTATATACGAGAAATTCTATATCATTTGACTATAAAAGAAATCTTAGCCATCTGGCTGACATTTTAATTAGACTAGAAACTATCTAGATTTAACTTAGATTACTGGAAAGGTGAAGTCAGTGACAACTCAGGAATTAATGAATAATAAAGTATAAAAATATATTCTAAAAGAAATATGAAAAATACAAGGTGTAGAAATAAAGACGTTGGCTGAGGCCTAGAGCGCAGGAATAGTCTAGGTAGACGAGGTTTATCCTAGTTCTACAGCTACCTGTAATTATGAACATACTTTTCGATTACTAGCTACCTCTAAGTTAATTTGCTATGCTAGTGTCAATGATTCTAATATAAAGAACAACGTCACTCTCCCTACCCCTCTAAGCAGTAATCCCCTCCGAGGGGAGAACTGTGATATTTCTCCGGGTAGAGATTCATCAGGTGACCCCTCTGACTCTCTAGCACGGAGGTGGGGTTATCCTAGGCTAGAACACGCTTCGATGTGTAGCGGGAGCGCCCACATACACTCGTAGCTCCAGAGCTCTCATTGAAATAGGGAGATGCCCCATCACTATTACGATGAGCGACTAAGGGAACCTTCACCAAATGCTTCCGGTTCCAGTACTCGTGGAAGAAGAGAGGGGCCCCTCTACTCCTACCGCGAGCATCTCACTTGGTTTTCCTAGCTAGGCTAGGCCGCTCTTGGTCAGGAGGGTGGCATGGTGGGTGCTCCAGCACACGTCCCCACTCCTGACTAGCATTACCTCACAGGTGCGCCTGTAGAGGTAAGTGCTTGGCTGAGCGTCTAAGTCTAAGACCGAGGTGCGCCTCGAGTCTTGGTTCCTAGAAGACTGCTGAATTCGACGATGGCCGTCGAATATAATTACACGGCCACCACTACTCAGCACAACTAGAAAGGGTAGGGGGCGACAGGAAAGTGATTCCTATGCGTACTTGCCGCCAGCAAGTACGTCAAACTATGTCAATGATGGGAGTATACACTCACATCATTACATATCCTTCCCACTAAAATTAAGCCTATTACAGAAATAATGTTTCTAAGTCTTACGAAATTTTTCCTGAGGTACCATCTACGTCACGAAGTCCAGAAAAGTGTCGTACATAGCCGGAATCTCGGTTCAGGCGAAGGGTCCATTTCTTTCCTCCTGTTTTGAACCTATACCTTTTCAGTCCTATTGGAATTTGGACCCAGGGAACTTTTGGTAGCGTGGCTATACGGAACGGATAAAGCGCGTACTTCCTGTCCATAGGTACGACTATTTCGTTTCCCTGGGATTCCATTGTCGAATGCTTGACGGGAACATCTCTTCCTGGGCTGAGAAGTGTATTTGCTTTCAAGGGAACACCTTCTTTTGTCGAAATTCCGGTTCGGGGTGCTGTTCAGTTAAGTAATGATTCTGGCGTAACGAATTTGCTTGAACACCCAGAAACACTAGGTTGCCAAGGGACTTCTGGTTGCGGATTACTCCGAGTACTAGGTGCAGCCAGACTAGATGCGAGGGTTCCCACTCCTCGGCTACTAGGTACCTGAGATACATCTTTGTCAGTGTACACAGGCAAAGGTATTAGAAGGGGTTTTTCGGGCAAGTCTATTTTTCCATCTTTTATTCTGTAATGATTTCTTGGTTGAGTCTTGTATATTTTAATCTTAGGTTTATACCTTTGGAAGGTTTCTTTTTGATAATTTTTGTGTTTATCTCAGGTGAGGAGAGCTTCTGCGGAGGAACAGACGTAATCGACGATGAGACCGGAGACGAGGGTGGGAGAACGTTAGCAGGAAGCCTAGTCAGTATTACTCTAGGAACCTTAACATTCAATTTTTCCCGTTCTCTTTCGGCGTCCTTTTCTTCGTTTCCAGGTGCAGAAATCTTTGACGCTGCAGGAGATCCTGGGGAGGATGAGATTGAGAGAATGTGATCGGGCACTCTTATTAGCAACACTCTAGGGATTCTGAGAGGTTTAGCCAGTTTTCCAAACTTCTCTTCAACTAATTTCCTCATTAATTTTTGGGACCCATTGGTAGTCTTGCTTTCAAGTTCTTCCTCGGTGCGGAAGTGACTCCTGATGCCACTCCGGATGGGGTGAAAGTCGAAAGCTCCCTCACACAACATCCTTCCTATGGTATTCACAAGTTGTGCATTACAGTCAAATCTGAACCTGCTTGTTTCGCTTAGTCCACTTTTCAAATTACCGTCTTTGACACACCACCACCCCGAACGCGAAAATTGATGACGATGTTGAGCACTGTCCATTTTTACTTCGATTGCTTCTAGATTCGAGCGACTCGTAAAAGGTCTTGCTTATCCAAAGGCACAAAACTATGTGACGAAATATGATCTTCCACGTTTTCACTTGTGTACAAGTGTAGGGGAATAACGGAGAAATGAGTTTTTCTCAGAACCTGCAGAGTCTTTTTCACTGTTGTTCGGTTTGGGATTGTATACTTTTGTAAGGGATGGTCGGGGCACAACACAAAAAAAAACACGTCGAATAAGTTTGTGACTTGCCAATTAAACTTTTATTTAAATGTCTTTCTATCAATTTTTATTTCCATGTGATTCAAGCTAGAGCTCACGTCGAACTGCCGTCTTCTTATCAATTTCAGGGTCTTATCCCCTCTCACATTCTCACCTCCATTCTTTCAAATAAAGTTCTTAACCCTCACAGTTCGTCCTTCCTGACAGCTGTCCGTCTCGGACTGGACTTTGTTTAAAACTTTTATTTTGTATAAAATTTCACATATATTTAGATAAAATCATACAATTCATCAGTTATACCAATACAATATTTTTCAACTATACTATCACTTATTTACAAAAATTTCAGTCTATATTTTCGAGTTTGTACCAGGGCCTCAGATTTTGAACTTCGCACACCCCTGTATAAGGTCTTTACGTTACTTGATGATTCTCTACGTCAGTGGCAACGTAGCGATCATTTCTTAATACTCTACTTACGCGATAGGTTACGACCCTTTCTTCAGCGTAGTCTTTGATTCCGTCAGGCATTTTTCCGCGCTGGTCTATACCAAAAAGAAGCCTTGAAGGCGTTTCCCCGGTTGATTTGTGAACTTAATTATTTAGTGCAAACGCTACGTCATTTAATACCTTGTACCAATAAGTTCCCGTAATATTATCTGTTAGTTTTTCCAACATCGGTCCCAAAATTGTATTTATTCTTTCAGCTTGCCCATTAGCTTTAGGCGAGCCTGTCGCAATCAAAACTCGTTTGACATTATTTCCTTCAAGATATTCGCCAAATTCATTAGAGGCAAAACATGTTCCTCTATCGGATATTACACATTTTGGTCGACTGTAATCAGCGAAATAACGTGCAAGACAAACAGTCGCCTCTTCTAAGGTTGTGCATTTAGTCGCATACAATTTTGTAAATTTTGTAAAAGAATCTACTACGACAAGGATATGCTTTTTTATTAAACGAGCCTTTTCTATTGGACCATAATGGTCGACATGCACTATCGAAAACGGAACATTTCCCTTCGGAAAACTATGAAGATACCCTTCTGCTTTTCCAGTTACGGGGTTGTACGCGATATATTTGAGACAGTTTTGTATATAGTTTTTTACAGTTTCTTTCATATTTTCAAACCAATGCGTCGACTTTATCGTGTTACAAGTCTTTTCGACCGATAATTGTCCGATTTCTTCATAAAATTTGCTTATTACATGTAGGATCATATCTCGAGGTGCATAAAACAATAATCTACCCTTGTCCTTTCGGTACACCAATCCATTACGCATTTCAAAAAACTTATTTTTGGATTTTTCTAACATTTCGCGTATTTCTTTTATCCTGGAATCTCGACCTTGACTTACAGAGAGATTAACCTCAAATGGGTTGTCCTCAACGACTTAAATATCCTCTGCCCGGCTTAAAGCGTCGACATGTTGCATTCGGTTTCCAGCACGATGTTCAATATCGTAATCAAAGTTTTGTAGCCCATCGCGCTATCCGAGGATGTATCTCCTTTTTACTCAAGGCCAATTTTAGCGAGTTACAGTCCGTTATTATTTTAAACTTAATTCCTTGTAAGTATGTTCTAAACCGACGTAATGCATATATGATAGACAAGGTTTCTAGCTCAAAGCTATGATATTTTCTCTCGGCATCGGTGGTGCGTTTAGAAAAATAAAAAACAGGATGATATTTGCGATCGCTCTTTTTCTGCATTAGCACTGCACCAAAACCGTGTCCACTTGCATCACAATGCAATTCCGTCTCATCAAGCGGACCATAAATAGCCAAAATCGGTGATAACTAATCTAGTTTTCAACACTTCAAACGCGGCTAATTCTTCAATTCCGAACTTAAAGACACTTTCTTTTTTTGTTAAATCTGTTAAAGGTCTTGCCAACATTGAAAAACCTTCTATGAATTTTCTAAAGTATGAGCACATCCCAAGAAATCTTTTTACTCCCCATACGTCGCGTGGTATTGGAAATTTCTCTATGGCATTTACCCCTTCTTTCGTTGGACGAATTCTTTTCTGATCAACCCGGTATCCCAAATATTGGATTTCGGTAAACAGAAACTTACACTTATCCAACCGTAATTGGAGTTTGTTTCTTACTAACATTTCGAATATTAATTCTAACACCATAAAATGGTACTCTAAGGTTTCCGTGGCTACAAGGATATCATCAAGATACACGACGATATCACCCCTTTCGATAAATTTTTTTAAAATTTCGTTGATCCAGCGCTGAAAAGCTGCAGAAGCTCCTTTCAGCCCAAACGGAATTTTCAAATATTCATACAATCCCAAGGGAGTTGTAAACGCAGTGTATTTGACGGAATCCTCGGCCACTCGTAAATGGTAAAACCCATCCCTCAAATCCAAGGTGCTAAAGTATCGTTTACCATTTCAAATTTCTAAATGATCTTCAATAAGTGGTAATGGGTAACTGTCTCTCAGTGTTACTTTGTTTAGGACACGGTAGTCAGTACACATGCGTGTCTCCCCGTTTTTCTTTTCTATGAGCACGATAGGAGAAGCATACTCCGAATTACTTTGCCTAATGACCCCCTTCTCCAACAGGTTATTGAGAATTTCTTTTACACGCCCCTTCTCAACGTTAGACAATCTACGAGGCTGAAAACTGAACGGCTTAGAATCGGTTAAGGTTAGTCGAATTTCTCCTACTATTTCCAGTTTCTCAGGATGCTCAGCAAATTTGTATTTTTCTTTAAATATTTTTTTTAATCTCTCCGAGTCCCTAAAATCGACCGCAGGATTAATAATCAAAGAATCATCGTTTGTACCATCCGATGCAACATTCATAGACATGATATATTCAATTTCGTCTACACATGAATCTTCCATCTCTCTTAAACCAAGACCGAGTCTCCTTTGACTATCTCTACCCAAAACAATTGATGACGTCATAGTGTTATCGGGTACGACACACAACTGTAATTTTCTAACTCTTTTCCCATCCATTTCTATATCTATTTTGACAATTCCCAATACAACCAGACCACTCTTATTAATTCCTCAAAATTTATTTCTAACACAATCATTAACAGGATCTATTACACTACTTGGAACATTCTTTATTTTAATAAAACTAACTGGACTTCCGGTATCTAACAAAGTATCCAAACTAATAGCTGTTTCATTTTGATCATACAAAGTATAGGTTAGTTTACGAAAATACTCATCGTATCTGGATCCAGTTGGTACTTTTTCTTCCACGTTGCCGACCTGCGAAGCCTTTCCAGGACAATCTTTGACTTAATGATCAAACAATCCACACATGTAACAGGCCCTCTAAAGATAACGATAAAAGTGGGCAATGGAATTTCAGATGACCTTGTTTCTTACAATAATTGCAAGATCTTGTTTCTGGAACTTCCGCTGATCCATCAACTTTAGGTTTTCCTGGTATCGTTTTTCGATTTGTATTTGTTATTGATCTTTTATTTCCAAACGGTGTTTTTCCTCTCGAATCGTCTCTTTTATCTGGCTTTAATTGTATCTTCTTGAAAGCCCTTAACAATGATTCTTCCGACTTAAAGTTTTGGATTCGAGCTTGGTTTTGAAGAAGCTCATCCGGAAAGCCATCGATTAAATAGTCAATAAGTTCATCGTCTGGTATTGAGACACGATTAACCAGAGTTACTTTATCTTTGTAATATTCAACGAAAGATTCTGCTATCTTCCACTGTCGTTCCTCAAACTGCTTTCTGAGAGCCAACTTCGTTGGACGGTGATCAAATATGCTCTTTATCTCATCCAATAGAGCTTCCAAGGTCATCACCAGGTGCTCCGGTTTGGAGTGAAACCACTCCAAAGCTCCACCCTTCAATCGAAGTCCCACCAATAATCGAGTAGAGTCCTGATCGAGAGCATAGGTAGTTTTTACAAGCTGTAATTGTTTTTCCCATCTCCAATATGCATCATTTGCTCCACTAAATTCTGGCAGCATCTCAGCAATGACCCGAAGATTAACCTGAGGATTCCTCACAATCGGCTGAACCCTATTTTCAGGAACATTATTTTCAGGACCACCACTTCCAGGATCTCCATTTGGAAGAACGTTAATTTCAGGATCACCATTTGCAGGACCTCCATTTAGAACAATTCCGTTTGCAGGACCACCATTGTCAGGAAGAATAGTTCTAGGAACATTATTCTCAGTCGCAGTTCCCGCAGTTGCTAAACGAAACAATGTAAGCTCTTGTTGAGCAACAGCCAGTTCTCTTTGCATCAACGTTTGTTCTCTGATCTACAAATCAATTTCTCTTTGCATTTCTGCTCTAGATTTGGAGGTGGCGCATCAAGTGTTTCCAACGATGATGGTTTCTCCACTTCTCTTCTCCATTCGTCAGAAGGATCATATTCCATCGGTCTACTAATTAGCTCCGCCTTCCATCCGCCAATAGATAGGTTAAGCGCTTGCAGTTTAGATTTTAATTTAGCCACTGTAAACGCACTCGCCTCTTTCAAAGTCATTTTGGACTACACGTGACACTATAAACACAACAAGGTACGACTGACGCTCGAAACAATTCACAAGGTTGCGCTCGACGTGAGTCACCTTAGAAACAAGTTCCTAATATCCAATTAGCCCAAATCAGCCAAAGTATGATTCACCACTTTGGTTTTTAATTACAGCGTCACTTCACAAACATCAAATTATACAAAATTTCATAAAAATCAATCACAAAGTACTTCACTCAATATCCGAATACAATCCCCTTTTCACTTCCAATTTGCACCTCACAAAACAGAACAGTCAGCCACTAAATTCAATTATAGAAGCTTAGACTTGCAAAGTTCACACTTTTCAAAATGTCTACCGAACAGACGCTAACCCGTCTTACCGGTACGAATATTAGAATAAGCTATCTCAAATCACCAAAACTCGACCAACAACATGAACGAATTAGGCGATTAATAATTTCGTTATGTTTTCAGTCGACAAATAATTCTTTACGAATTCGTGATTGTAAGAAGCATTCTAATTTCTAAAGCAATCGATAGACGCGAACCATTCTCCGAACTCAACTAAAAGTTATTCTACAATTGTATCTTTTTTGGCACTTTATCCCACTTCTGATACTCTAAGGGATGGTCAGGGCACAACACAAAAAAACACGTCGAATAAGTTTGTGACTTGCTAATTAAACTTTTATTTAAATGTCTTTCTATCAATTTTTATTTACATGTGATTCGAGCTATAGCTCACGTCGAACTGCCGTCTTCTTATCAATTTCAGGGTCTTATCCCCTCTCACATTTAACTTAGATTACTGGAAAGGTGAAGTTAGTGACAACTCAGGAAATAATGAATAATAAAGTATAAAAATATATTCTAAAAGAAATATGAAAAATACATGGTGTAGAAATAAAGAC
>WNHD01005442.1:0-10190 GCA_011057455.1 Ganaspis sp. Gsp50 | reverse complement strand
AAATTCCCTGATATTTCCCGGTTTTCCAGGTTTTCCAGGTACTGTAGACACCCTGAAATTATATATATAATAATTTGGGCTGTGTTATTATTCACATCAAACAATACTGAACATAATTCTCTTGCAAATCTTTGTTTGGAGAAAAAAATTATCTTTTAGTTCGCCATACTATTATTAAAATTATCTTTTGTTTCTTTAAATACTTTTATGAATGGATTCTTCGTCTGTTAAAATTATTTACAAATGGACTTAATGTGTTTACATTTGCGAATAAATGAATAATTAATGAATCAACAATAGTACATCTGTAATTTTTAAGAATTTTGTTTGCGGAAAAAATCCGTAACTTTTACAGGTCAAATCCGTTCAAGGTGAAAAATTAAAGAAAACAAGGAAGTTTATGTAAAAAAAAATTAAATAATAAAAGTAAAGAAAGAAAATGTAAAAAAGCTTCCTCTATAAAAAAGAAAAAAAATGGTAAAAAATTAATAAATAGTAGAAAGTATATGAAAGAATAAATTATACTAATTTACTAAAAGATGACAATGCTCAACAAAGAACCCAGAAAATCCCGGAAAGAAAATTGACGTATGTTCAAAAGAATCATTGTTGTACATTATTAAAAATTTACAAACATTGAGAAAATGAAAGAAAAAATTTGACCAATAAAACAGGAACTGGCAAAATTCTGAATATTCATGAAAAATAATATGAAACGATAAAATATTATAAATGATTGAAATTATAAGTTATAAACATTAGAAAAGTCATTCAAAGGCAAACATAGTAAATTTATAAAAGAAAAAATTAATCATTAAAACATAGTAGAGAAAAGTGAGAGAAAGAAAGCAACTATAAAATCTATGAAAGATATTAAAAATGGAAAAATTATGAGAAAAAGAGAAAAAAAAGAAAAAGAGAAATTTATTAAAAAACAAATAAAAAAATTACAGAAATATGAAAATAATTTAGAAAATCTCTAAAAAAAAAATGAGAAAAGCAAATAAAAAAGCAAACAACTATTACTAAAGAAAATAAGTTTAAAAAACATGAAAATACATTATATTTAATTTAAATAAATTAACATGTAAAATAATCTCGAAATAAACTAATTTTCATTTACATTAAAATGTTTATTAATTGAAAGTTCAAATTTGATTAAAAATCCAGATATACATTTTGAAGGTTGAATAGTTTCAATTAGCATATATCAGTTTCAATTCAAATTATTATTTTATCTAAAATATGATATAATTTGCATCAACTTGATTTAAATTAATAAAGAGTCACTTATATTTGGGAATTTAGAATTTATAGAAATTAGCATTGATAAAAATTTTAATTTCATTTCAATTTGACTGAAATCAGTTGAAATTGGAAGAAATTAAAATAAAAATAAATTAAAAATTAGTGTTAATTAAAGTCAATTTAAATGTTTTCAGATTCGGAAGTATTTTAAATAGACGGAATAATTTCAAGTGTGATGAGATGAAGCAGCCGCTGGTAAGTTCACGTTTTCTTCTCTTAATTTATTAAGAGAAGAAATTATTTAATTTATTCATTACACTATTTAATTCTTTCTCGCTCTATTATTTCATTTTTCATTTGTACGCTAATTCGGTTCATTTCATTTTTTCAATTTATTGCATAGCAATCATTGATAATTCTAGAATATTTTAAATAATATATTATTTTAACAAATGTTTATTTTATACCTTTCAAAGAAATATTTTACATTAAAAAATGCATCTTTCTTTATTTAAAGGATTCCGGAAACTAAAGTGTACTAACACGGAACCCTTATTGGTGGACTCGTTAAGAAAGTTTGTCCAAACCGCTTCCACCAATGAGAAAAGTTATAAAAGGCATGCGCAGTTGCGAATCGGTGCCTGGCTTCTCTGCTTTGCATGAAAATTTATATTTCTTGTTCATTTAAAAAACTGTCGAGAATATTCCAAAAGAGACGAAACAATATTAAAGATATTGAGATCCAAGATAAAAAAAAGATCCAAGATAAAACTCATTTTTCATCTCTTAAACAGAGTGCAAAAAAAATTTTTGCACCAACACTGTTTTAAAAACTCCGAGTCAACAAACTTTAAAAATAAGCAGTAAATAATCTAAAAAGAAAATGGTCAACAATAAATATAATAAATTAATTAAAATAGCCAGCTTTGATTGCCAGAGGACGCAGTCAGGCATGTGTGTAAGAAGTAGGACAATAAAAGATTTTTTGTCTTTATATATGAAAAGATAAAACTTTCTTGTGAGTGAGTTTTGCTTTCTAGATCTCCAATGAAATTTTCTCGAGAAATTGATTTTTGAATCACATTAACATCAAGACTTGAATATAATTGCTCATTAAATCGAGATCAAGTGAAGAATTAGAAACTAAAGTATACCTTGCAACTGGAGAACGGATTTAAAGGAGATTGGAATTGAAAACAAATAAAAGCCGCGAATAAAGACGGTCTTTAAAAAAATGGAATTGATCCCATCAGATCTCTCGTGTTCTAAATTGGGATTTCAAGTCTCGGAACAATAGGAATACGATATTGAAAGGTAAAGGCAACTATATCAAGTGGCACGGTATCACGGTGTGCGAGTAGACCGGAAACGATACCGAGTACCGTGACCAAAAAGACTCCATACTGCAAACACGCTAAGCCAGGTTCACTAATAAATATCTGGCACATCAGGATTCAAGATCTCTGTATAGATTTCATGTCTGGGGTTTAAAACCGGAAAATTACAATAACATCAGCCGCTACAAGCTTTTGATGAAATGTTCTTAGTTATTTTTCTTGAAATGAACAGTAATTTTTTCCGGTTTTTTGTTTTAGTTTATTAAAAAACAAATCGAAAAGTAATAAACTATTTTTTAGAAATTCCAATGTTCCTTTTCACTGAAGAAGCTACAATGATACGAGAAATTTCAAATTCAATGTGGTTCTGTTAAATTCTTATTTACTTGTCCTGGGTTCCTGAACTTTAATTCTATGACCTCGTGACTTTAATGATATACTACTGACAATTCGGAAACTATCGGATAAGTTCGGGTTGCTTCAGTGACTCGAAGAGTGTCGAACACTCACGAGAGATCTCGAATCGAAAAGAGCATTTGACACAGAGCATGCTAAAAATTGAAACTCTTTTTTCATATACGTTTTATATTTTATTGAACATAACATACTATGTGATTTATAAGATTTTTCTTACACTTCGATATATGAAAATATAATCCAAATTACTTTTAAAACATTATATTATTTGCGAACAGTCTTTCCAGAATCCCCATTGAGTCGGTGTATTCACTATGTGAATAATGCGACCGCATAGACCGCAAAATTTTATAAAACTTATTTTAGAAATATTTCTCAAAAGAAAGAATTCGATTGTGGTATGTATTTCGAATTCTTTTTAAAATGTCGGTAGGACATTTTTTTCTGTGGGAGCACAGAATTTTTCTTTTGTGCAAAATTGTTTTATTTATTACGCAAATTTTCCTTCAGTCGTACATAAGTTTTTGTAATTTTAGTTACATTGAAATCGCTTCTACAGTCTTTAAATTAAATTAAAATTAATTAAATACTGACAGATAAGAAGTACTTAAATTTTTATCGTTAGAGAATTGAAAGCTTTTTGTATTCCTAATTAACCCATGTGAATTTTGTTGAACATTGAACCATGTGAACGTTTGATGTTTCCAAAGTTAAGTTTTATTTTGTGGAAGAGAGGATTTATCTAAAATCAAGTGACATATTTTGTAGATAATGCCTTATTATCATTTAAAAATATTTTTAGTTTTCTCTTGCAAATTTTAAATCTTAACAGATTTATAATGCTTATTTTATTATCAAAAGTTAATTACTGCTAACTGCACCTTCAGGGCAAAGATAATAATGGCACATCATTTATAAACACTTAAGAACTGTACTTCTATTTTAAGACTTTGAAATTTGCTACCACGAGGTCTCTTTTGAAGAATTTTTTTTAATTAAATTAAATTTTTGTACTTAAATAATGAAATCTAGAAATATTGATGACTTGAAAGGTGTTTAAAAAACAATTATCTAGATAAAAAGATGTGAAATTGTGACAATTGAATCACTTATTAATTTATAATAAACGTTCTGTTTATGCAACATAATTATTAATTAATGTTTATTAATTTATAATAAACGTTCTGTTTATGCAACATAACTGCAAATTATCTTAGACTGAAATCACTGATTCGTCACTCTAATAAAAAATATCGATTGTGTATTATCTTGCATATCTAATGAGCTAATTAGAATCGATAGTCCATTGAGACATCACGGTGAATGTAAGTATATACATATATAAAATCATCTGAATAGTAATTTGATCTTTACTAGATCAAGAGTGATTATTTTTGCTGGCAGAATTGCTTATTAAAGTTCACATCAATTTATCTTACAGACTCAAGAGAAAATTATAAAGCAATACAAATGTTATGTATAAAATTAAATTGCCAATTTCCTTTACTTTACTTGCATTAATAAATCAATCAATTTACCAGCAAGTCGTTTAATTAACAAAGTTGCAATTTATTCATAAAATTACTTCTAATTTATATATAAAAAAATGATAAGCATTGTAAATTAT
This sequence comes from Ganaspis sp. Gsp50, assembly GCA_011057455.1. Lineage (NCBI taxonomy): Eukaryota > Metazoa > Arthropoda > Insecta > Hymenoptera > Figitidae > Ganaspis > Ganaspis sp. Gsp50. The sequence continues at coordinate 5,561 of WNHD01005442.1, read as the reverse complement.
TGACTCTAACAATTTGACTGCATTTCGTTTTAAACAAATATGAAAAATATTTGTAATGAATAAATAGAATCAAAAAATCATAAATAAATTGATGACACTTGATATACAAAATTCACCTTAACCCTTTAATGACTGCGGGACATATATGTTCCACTTAGAAAATCTGTTGTAACTTTGACAAAAGTTAACATTTTTTGATCGGCCTTGGCTTATTTTCTTCAGAAAGGATCAAGCTTTTTAAAAAAAATCTAAACCACGCATTAAAAAATGTTTTTTTATGTTAAAAAACAACAAAAAGTTTAAAAAAACTGAAAAATTCGTTTTAAAATTCAGTTAGCTCCAGTACAGATCCTAATATACAAAAAATTTTGGTAACACTGTTACTAAAGCTTTTTAAGTTACAGAAAAAATATGTGACCACAAAAATGTAAAATTCAAAATGGCGTCCCTAAGATGGCGCTCGAAACATAGAAAATTTATCTTTCTCATTCTACAAAAAAATGTAAATATAAACAAATGACACATGTATATAGAGGTTTTTGAGGTCGCCAATAACGAATTTAATGTCAAATTCGCATTTTGACAGTTGACAGCTGCCAAAGCAACTGTTAAAATTGCTAAACAGTAGTTTATTTTTTTGAAAATATCCTTAAAGGGGTTTTTTAGGTCGCTGAATACGAATTTAAGGTCAAATTAACATTTTGACAGTTGACAGCTGCCAAAGCAATTGTCAACTTTACTATAAAGTAATTTTATTCTTTTGAAAATTACCTTAAAGGGGTTTTTGAGGTCGCTGATTATGAATTCGATGTCAAACAGTTGACAGCTGTCAAAAAAACTGTCAACTTTGCTAAAAAGTATTTCATTTTTTGAAAATGACCTTAAAAAGGTTTTCGAGGTCCCTGATAACGAATTTGAGGTCAAATTAACATTTTAACAGTTGACAGCTGCGAAAACAACTGTCAACTTTGCTAAAAAGTTGTTAATTTTTTTGAAAATGACCATAAAAAGGTTTTTGAGGTCGACAATTACGAAATTGATGTCAAATGAGCATTTATTAGCGTCAAATGTCAAGATGCAAATTTTACAGTTGTTAAAAAACAAATTGTGCAATTCTAAAAATATTCATAATCAACAGCCCTAAAACCTGTTGTACTGTAATTTTCAAAAAAATGAACCACTTTTTAGCAAAGTCGACAGTTGCTTTGACAGCTGTCAACTGTCAAAATGCTAATTTGACATCAGATTCGTAATCAGCGACCTCAAAACCCCTTTTAAGGTCAATTTCCATAAAATAAACCATTTCTTAGCAAATTTGACAGTTGCTTTGGCAGCTGTCAACTGTCAAAAAAATAATTTGACATCAAATTCTTAATCAACGATCTCGAAAACACTTTTAAGGTCATTTTCAAAAGAATAAATAACTTTTTTAGCAAAGTTGATAGTTAATTTGACAGCTGTCAACTGTCAAAATGGCAATTTGACATCAAATTCGTAATCAGCGACCTCGAAAACCTTAAGAACTGTATTGCTTTTATATATAACTATTCTCATTTTTGCTCGGGCGTTTAAGGGTTAAAATTGTGAAAATATTACTTGCATGTTTATTTTTAATAGTCGTTTTTTCGTCCTCGGAAAATTATTAATAATATCTTTAGAAATTCTGTATTTCAAAATTTTCATATATTTAATTATCTATGATCTATGAGTTTCCACTTAAAGGAAATACTAATAGACACATTTGAGGTTTATAATTTAAATTTGAAAGTTAAAGACGTCATTATGAACATTCTTTATGAGAATAAAAGAAACTCATTATAAAGTACTAAATTTATGAATACTGAAGAGCGCAAATTGGACTGCGCAAGAGAAACAGCGATAATAGTACTGCATAAATTGCACTACGGGTCCTATGGGCTTTACTATTTTCTACTGATACGTATGCTGTCAGTTTACTGAAAATTACAAGCGTGCTAAACTGTTCAATATCTTCAACTCTTCAAGAAATTATAACGTCTCAAGTTTAGTGAAATAATTTCAGAAATCATTTTTAATTGAAAAAAATGTCAATCACGTATTACAAACCTGAACCAACTTTGATCTGCCTACCAGAACACATTTTAGAGCAAATATTTTCACACCTTACATACGACCAAATAGCCAGAAACAGAATTGTAAGTATTGCAAATTTGAAATATTTCTTATTGTCAGAATAGATGAAAAATCTACAATTCTGTAAATTTTTATTAAAAATATTATAGTGAATTTATAACTGAATTTTCATTCTTGGACTTAGAGAATGACTTTAAACATAGAGATGCACGTGGAAAAGAAATGTTTGTAAATACAAATTAGACACTAATACAACGATAATAAAAACTTTACAATAGAATGTAAATATTTCGTATACATAATTTTTTTCATTGATGTCAGCACTTTGTATTTCTCAGAAATTCCAGTATTGATATTTTAATTACAAGAATGAAAAAATCATATTTTTACGTTTTATTTGGTAATTTGCTAAACATTTGTGTTTTCTTTAATTCAATGACATTATTTGATTAAAAATCAAATTCTCTTTAATTTAAAAAAATAAAAATGCTTTCTTTTTATTGTGAAAATTAAAATACTGATATGAGAAAAAATAATTTTTTGCATTGAAAACAAAAATGTACTTTGACTCCCTGAAGAGGAAATTATACAGATTTCGAAACGTTGGAGTAAAAATATATGAACATTCTTTGTCTGAAAGATATCGTTTTTATTCAACCTTATATAAAAATGTACTTAATGCAACAAAAGTAGAAATTTTTAATAATATTTCATTTTCAGGTCTGTCAACAGTTTGATAGAATAGGCAAGAAATTATTAAATCAAGGATTTAATTTAATCAAAGGTTTTGATTGCATTCCATACAAACCATTACAGAAAAATACAAAAAATCACATATTTAAAAAAATGATAGAAATGAAAATTTGCATGTTGAAATATACTTTCACACAATACATAGAACAGGATTTATGTTGCTTTATTCCTGGAAGAGTAAGTTTCTTTGTTTTAATATAATTTCTGATTTCAATAAATTGAGATTTACTCAATATATTTTTATTATATACTCATGATATTCATTATGTCTATTTTTATAGGTTATAGATGTAGTACTTCGAATCGTAAATTTACTTATTAATTCGAAGTTAACAATGGCAGATTTCGGAATGGTGCACAAACTGCAAGAAACAATTCAAACGGCAGTAGAACATTTTCATAAATATATTATGCCAGATTTTCCCCATGATACAATCAGCATGCAAGAATTGTATATAAGAAGTTTTAATAGTGCGTGTGACTGAATGTACATTTAGATCTTTGGCAATTATGTTTTTAAGAAATGTTATGTATTTTAGAAATTTTAAATATTGTTTAATAATGTATATAAAAAAATTAATTATTAATATTGTATAATGTATTGTGATTTTGTAATATTAGAATAATTAAAGTCTTTAAAAATGTATATAAAAAGTTTTGATAGTGTTAAATTAGATTTTTGTTAACTACTTTTTTTAAGAAACTTAATGTTAAGATATACAAATCCTGAATATTGTTTAATAAAAATATTGTATATAGAAAAATGCATTATTAATATTGTGTAATGATTGTAAGATAATAAAATATTATTTAAAGTTTTTTAAAAATGTTATATTTATTTGTAACCTTCATGTGTACAGCAAAATATATTCAAGGAAAAAATTTAATTTAGTGCAAATATTTTCTTGCAAAATTTAATCAAATATTTTAATTTGTATTTCTTTTAATTATTTTATTAAAGAATTTTGTTTTTAGAAATATTATTCAATTATTAATCAATAACTTTATAAAAATAATTTATTATAGTTTCTACACAATTGTTCAGAAAATCTTAGCAATTTTTAAAACATTATTTAGTCATGTAAAATTATATGTCTTTTAGTATAATTTATTTGTATTTCGTTAGAATCGGTTTAAACTTTTCAGTAATATTAAAATTTTTTAAAAATACATAGTAAAAAAAACTTGCAGATCGTGATATTTTCTACATTCCTACTCATATAAATTTTATGAGAAAATCCCAAATGGGTTCCTTTGTACAACCCTACATGGGCTTCCATATAGCATCCCATGTGGGATCTTATTTTAAATCCCACTAGGGATTTTTCAATAGGGTGAACCTCACTAAGAAAATGTTTAATACCGGTGAAATGAAATAGCCGTCGCGGACCAAAACCAGATAGGGGTGGTGCCCCGACGAACTAACCAAAAAACTCGATGAAATGAATGTAAATAATAAAGTTACGTTTACGGTGCAGGGGGAGGGATCCCTCAGTGCCGGCGGCTGGGAGTAATGAAGCGGGCTCCCAGGTGTCGATATCAAGCGACCGCTCTGCTCCGGAGATGGCCCGTTTGGCTCCCGGAGCAACCACGATGGAAAATAGACAGGGGAAAGTCTGGCTGTGGTCCAGATGGACTCTAATTCGGAAATTGCTTCTCCTGGGTTGGGGACGGATCCTCCATTGCTCGTGGCCTGCAGAGCTATGGTAAGTCTAATGGAGCAGCAGGTCCGGCTGACGGCCGAGATGGCTAAGTCCATTTCGTTCATAAGGGATAACCAACTGACAACAATCCCAAGCTGGTTAAGAAGGAAGTGGACAAGGCAGCTCTGCAAAGTCAGTCTCTGACTGGTATTGTCCGAAACCTGAAGACGGACGCAGACGTCTTCGTAAAATTGCTGGAGAGTGAGATTAAGCAGGTGAGACCTAGACTTGTAACAAAGTCTAAGGTTGGAGCTGGCACTCCCTCTCTAGCAAATCTAAAACGGAAGTCGCCTGACACCCCCGAGGATGTCATCAGGCAGGGCAAAGTGCTTAAAATACCGGTCAGAGCTTTTGCGGACGCCTTGAAGGGTCCGACCCTCCCCCCCCAATAAGTACTGTTGACGATGACGGTTTTAAGATCGTAAAAAACAGGAAAAAGGAGAAGAAGGCTCAAAAGAAGAAAGAGAGTCAGGCAGGACGTAAGGGAAGTTCTGCTAAGGAGCATCCTTCAAAGACGAGGAAAACGGAGGCAATCGGGATCTCGGCGAAGAGCCAGCAGTCCAACGCAGAGATCTTGAAGGTCATGAAGACGGCCGTGAACCCAGACGAGATCGGTACAGAGGTCCTAAGAGTGAGGAGAATCCTCAAGAAAGAGGTTCTCCTTGTAATTAAAAAAGGAGGGGAGACCACCAAGCTAGCGGAGGCCCTTACGTCCGCCTTGTCAAGTAAGGCGGACGTGACGGCACTCGTGAGCAGAAGGACCCTCGAGATAAGGAACCTCGCCGAGGATACGTCGGAGGCGGAAGTACTTAAGGCTTTGAAGGAAAAACTCGGAGACACCAATTCGGACCTGACTTGCCACCTCGTGCCGCGTTTTAGTGGTATGAAGGGAGCTACAGTCCGCCTGCAAGAAAGAGAATATAATACTCTTTTCAAGTTAGGCAAAGTACGAATTAGATGGGTAAATGCTCGTATTCACGAGCATATGGAAGT
>WNHD01005441.1:0-10192 GCA_011057455.1 Ganaspis sp. Gsp50 | reverse complement strand
AACGTTTATATGAATTACGAGTAATTTAGGTTGGTAGTCCTGCTAGACCAGCTGTGTTGGAGGGGAGACCTGTGCCTAAAAGTACGATTTCCCCTCTTTTTAATCTCTAAAACGTTAAAAGCATCGACTTAGTCGAGTTTTTGACGCAAAGTGTTATATAAATAACTATTTTACTGTAAAGTGGAATGTATCTAGAGCATGGGAAAAATTATTTCAGAGTGGGATGTCGTGGGGCTTTTAACTTATTCACTTTTAAAATCTTAATTTGCAGAATATAAACTCTTAAAAACGATATTACAAACGTTTCATAAATAAACTATTAACAAATTTTATTTGTTTTTACTTAATATATTTTTAATTTACTTACTTGTAGCTAACGATTTCATATCACAAACTTTAATTTCACTACAATTTCAAAAAATTACACAGTTGTGAAAAATGAGGTTGTATATATCGTGTCCTGCATAATCCATGCAACTCGACGACGCTCAGAGCAAAACTGGTTTTCATGGCTAGATGTGCTCAATAGACCCTCAAAAAGGGTCGTTTCTAACAGTAGACATACCAACCTAACTATTTAAGGTATTACAAGTTCCCAGTTTAAACTTTCTTTTTGGGGTGTTTTGGCTACGTTTTTGTAATTTGGAACCACTGTGCGTCCGCCCGAAAATCCGCTCGGATATCCCACCGGATGTCCGCCTCGAATTTCCTTCATATCCGTCCGCTGGATTGAAATTTTCCGGTCGGAAATCCGGGCGGACGTCCGGGCATTCTTTATATTCATCAAAAATAGTATATAGCCCCTTTTCAAATTATGAATAAGTTTCAGTGAGACCCTTTGGGGTCTCAAAGTTCGAATTTGATGTCTATTTTGGAATATCTCTTAAGGGTAAAAAGACGAATAAAATCCGGGCGGACATGTGGCCGGAATCATTCAATTCATCCGGCTGATGTCCGGGCTGTTTATTTTAGCGTTTGATCCTTTCGGAAGCGTCTTTCCATTGTCAAGAGTTGTCTCTCTGCACTCACTCGAGAGTCACACAACTGACCGCAATCCTTCTTCATAGGCAAGCTGACCTCAAACCTACCGTCTGGTGAACGCTTACATGTTTCTGAGAAGATTCGTTCACATTTCTATTCCTCAGCAGAAGACTTGCACTTTGACTGAACTGACATGCAGGACCCTGGTTGATCTTCCAAAACTTCTCCATTTGATTCTTCAATGTCATATCCATTCCATGACATTCCACAAAAGAAAGTTGTTGACCTTTTGCGTTTTAGGAAACGTCAAATATCCACCCAAAATCCACCCGAACCTGGTGAACTGCAAAACTGGATGACCTTGACCCACTCTAATTTGCTTCGGTTCTAGCGAATCCCAAAAATAGTCGTATCTAGAAGGAGATCAATATGTTGAGGATCATGGAATTCGGGATCTGCTAATTGTACATGCTCTGGAATCAACAGTCTAGCAGCATTAATTTTTCTTGTTGGTATATTATACAATGTGAGATATTTTATTAGTTATAAAAAACTCAGCCCTAACATTATAGTCATTTTGAGTTGATTGAATAGTTGTAATCGCACATGACATTACATTTGTTTGTGATAAATTAATTCCTGATACCGTATGCAAAATATTCGTTTCTTTTAATCGTAGTTTGTTGCAAAGTCCTCGTGTCATAAAATTCGCCATCGACCCATTGTCTAATAACGCACGCGCCTTCACTAATTGACCTGTACTATTCCTAACGTAAATTATGGCATTTGATAACAATTTTTCATTTGTGTCCTTTCACGAAAATGTATTGATAGAAGTTGACGGTCTTGTATTTATATCTTCGTTTATATCTTTTTGCCTCTCATTTTTTCGCATTGTATAATTATTATAATTCCATTTGTTTGACGTTCCGAAGCCCTGATGAAATAATAAATGATTTGACGAATTAGAATATTTGCAAACTCTAGTCGATTTACAATCATTAGCCGTATGTTTAATTCCCAAAAAATTGAAACACAAATTCAATTCCTAGGCCCTATTTCGCCATTCATCAATTGACAATTCCAGAAACACAGAGCATGAATAAATTTGATGACCTTGATCACATATCGCACACTCAATCGACTCAGCCCGTCGCCAAGTGAGTCAGAGTTCTGTTTTTTCGTTTAATTCCTTGAGATAATCCCGTTTTTAAATTAAAACCCGAACTAATATTTTGTGGTATAATTGCCTCCAACATCTAACAACGCGTTTCTAAGAATTCAACTAATTCGGAAAGTTTTGATCATTTTTCGGACACGATTTTTAACTCCCAATCCCGTTTCGTTACGCTATCCAACCACGTTGACGCTAAATAAAACAACAACGTGTCCCACTTATCAACCGGCTCCTTCAGTTGTTCTAAAATTCTCGCTTGCTTCTGCAAACCGTCTGCCAATACACGCAATGAGACCGCCGAGTCTCTTGTTACCATTGGTATATTAAATAATTCTTTTATATGGTGATTAATAATCAAACGTGAGTTATAATAACGTTTTTTTTAACAGATCTAGAACAATTGAATAGTTCTCCTTAGTAACTTCAAACGAGTTGATATACTCTTTTGCCCATTCCGTTAAAGCTGATTGCAAATAGTGAAATTTTGTTATAGCGTCTAGAGAAGTGTTTTTGTTTACCATTGCAGGAAATGTGTCGTAAAACCCCTGCCACTTATCGTAGATACCGTCAAATTCAGGAAGAGTGATTATCAGCAAACGCGCATGTGATAAATCCCCACCGTCGCGTCATTTTCTACTATCATGACTGACCCTGTGCCGGTAGCGGCTCTTTGCTTATCCTCATTAAATTTAGCTCTTTTTCGTTTTGCGACATTTTGAGTTACAAAGAATGCTTTCTCAAATTTTTCTCGCTCTGCCGCTTCCGCCGCAGGCAATAAAGCGTCAATGTCATTATGTATGCTATCAAATTCCGACTACAACAAATCTAACTTATCAATTCGTGTATCTAAATTAAAAATTGTTTCCTCGGACGGTACATACTCGTCAATAAATTTTTTGAAACGCGTTGCTTTCGCTTTTGACGTTGAACGCTTCTTTTTTAATTCTAGTTATACCGCCATATTTTAGGTACAATTAACAAATACAAATGAAACCATTAAGAAATTCGCTTACCAAATTCGTTGCGTCTATTTACAATCGTGAGAATGTTAACTATTACAAACTTAATCATTATCACCTAATATAATCCGTTTAGAGAGACGATGGCTTTGCCGTTGAGATGAATGTTTCTTTTAGAATATTGTTACCGTGTTTGCTCCTTATCACAATCCATGATCATCAAATAAATATTATTTCCAAGGTAATATAAATGCAATCCAATTTGTCATAATTCGATAAAATAGAAAAAGTTTGAGTTATCTCCTATTGACTAGTTTAAAAGCGGCCTCGTGTTTAATGGCATCTCAAGCCCTTCATATAATTAATAATAAGTTTCCTTGTAAAATTCCTTTTAAAGCACCAATTACACCGTACACACTCCTTTGATAAACATCCGGTTCGAAGAACCAAAATGTGCATTGAATGCGTTATAGTGTGAAAGGAAAATCTGTACTTTAAGACAACGGTTCATTTATTCAAATATTTCGTCAATTTAATACATTACAGTCTTTGGAGATATTAATCTTTTATCGATTGTTATGCCCTTCTTTTGCCTAAATTCCCATTCTTAAGTAGTGATGTATCACTGAGTTGCGTGGTGTATAATTTAGAGAACACAGACAACAAATTCCGTCTTTCACACTCTTACTGCATTCAACACCTTGGTCTACTCTTTTCCACTGATTCTCTATAGACTTTTTCATCTCATTATTCATCTCTTTTTGTGATTCATGCATCTTTGAACGAGCTGGGCAAATATAGAAGAACGAAAATGAAAAGGTCTTTTCTCCGCATCCCAGTAAGAAGAACAGAATTAAAAAATATTGAATTCAAATAGTTTTTAAGTCAAAATAATTTTTTTTAAATCTTTTTGAATACGTGTTCTTTACAATACATTCGTATTTTCGCTTCAACAATATGTTCCGGTTCTTTTACTTTCATCCCTCTACTTAGACGACTGTCAACGATTTCAGGCAATACACAAGTTAAATAAAACAGAATTAATTTTCGTAGCATTATATTGCACCAAAGCTCACGATTCCTTTTAATTCTCAAAAGTCTGTGATCTTCGGGGGTCTAAACAAAAGAGTAACAAAATTATTTTTCTACAATATTTAATTGCATTTGCATCTGATAATAATATGCATGATTTTGATAAATTGCTTATCATTTGTTATTAGTAAATAAACTTGTGATTGCTTTCACTTTTGTCTTATAAGCTTCAGTAAGTGTAGTATAATCACATGTACTGTAAGGGCATTTTATCTCCACAATGTTACCATTCTTCTCTAAAATGCCATCTGAAGAAGCTGCTGAACCTGGAAATGTGCGATGAAGGAATAAACCGCATTCTAGTATTGTATCTCCCATAATTCCTTCTAATTGTTTTTTGGCTGTCCATTCATGCTTATTACCCAAGCTTTTTCAGGAGTCATTAAACAATTGGGTACCCTTATATCTCGTACAATTGACGAAAACGATGTGTATTCTCTTTTACGGCAAATGTTTATAGCAAAAGATCCTGTTACAAAAATTCTTCCTAAAAGTCGCCATTTAGAATTTTAATTTTGACCACTAGTGTCTAATTCAAGTTGATCTCGATTCTCCATCATTGTTTTAACCTCTTTATTATTCTTATTATTTCAGCATCATAGGTTTCTTTGTTATTATCTGGTTTATCAGCACTCGAACCATAATCTTGGTCACAATACTGGTTCCTTCTTCCTTGTTTTCTTTTTTTTCCATTTTCTATTTCAGCTCGTACGATCTTGTACTTGCATCATGCAATTCCTGCGTCGCCGTTGATATTTTCTTTTGATTAGCTTTATAATAAGCTATGGCAACATTGCGATTATTAAATTGCAACGTTGCTGCCAGTATACAAAGATACTTTTGAACTCCAAGAACATTTTTCACATTGATATACACTACCGGCGGAAATCGTCGGTGGTTTCGATAGGAGTGGATTGAATAAACACAAGACTTAAAATCATGATATCCTAATAAATTTTAAGTCTCTAAAAATTTGAAAATTTGGGAAGCTTATAAAATTATACGTTAGACACTCTACTGACATATTTTTTGGACATTCTAAAATTATAATACATTATTTTTTTCGTTAAATCTTCATCTTTTATCTAAGCGAAAAAAACTACAAAAATATAAAGTAGTTCTCCAGATATCACTAGAAATATTCGAGTATGTTTTTCTCGATAATCACAAGTCATTTCGTAATCAGAAGTCATTGCTTCTCCCGAACACATTGCTTACTTTTTACTGCACTGCAGGGTTCAATCTGCGCTTTTTCCAGCTGTTGTCTACGTGGTAGGTACCATTCATGCACCTTGTTAATCTTTTAAAATGCCATGTTGACAACAGCTTGAAAAAGTGCTAATTGAACCCCGCAGTGAAGAAAAAGGAAGCAAAGTGTTCGCAAGAAGCAATGATTGACTTGTGGTTATCGAGAAAAACATGCTCGGACATGTCTACTGATATCTTGAGAACTACTTAATATTTTTGTATTTTTCTTCGCTTAGATTAAAGCTGAAGATTCAACGAAGGAAATGATGTAAACTTCATATTTTTCTTGCAATTTATGTAGATCCGGTAAGGAGCTGAACGATAATATATCGTTCATAATATATCGAAAGATAATAATAAAAAAATTCAAGGTTTTTTTTTCTTTCTTATCAAATAGTATTCTAATTTTAATATGCCCAGAAAATATGTCAGTAGAGTGTTTAACGTAGAATTTTATAAGCTTTCCAAACTTTCTAATTTCAAGTCTCTATCTTACTATTTGACCAATGATTTTAAGAGCGTTGTGTTTTTTCGATCTACTCCTATCGGACCCACCGACAATTTCTGCCGGCTGTGTAGATTGCAAACTCTAATACCTTCTCTCTTATGATTTACCAATTTAACATTTTTAGTAGTGCACTCCGAACTTGTATGTGTAACAGGTTTTTTGGATAATTCTTCCCATCTTTTCGCCCAATTCATAAGCTGCACTTGTGTTGGGTATGCGCATCCTTTTTCATAGTTTGTTTCTTCGTTAAGATATTCATTTGACTCTACAGTTGGACTATCAGTAGGTTCATTACCACTGTGAATATTCGATTCCTTTAAGCACTTGATTCACTTGACTTTGAGTTTACATTGTTTTTTCTATCCTTAGTGTCTACAGTTTCATAATCTACAGATGGAGTAGTATAACTCTGATAAGACGAGTTGTGTTTTTTTTGACATTTTAGGGATTTTAATGCCTTCCACGTTATCTGTGAAATTACAACTATGTGCAATATTTTCATTTATGGGCTCACTTTTTTGCTGTGGCAAAACCTTGTTCCTTTTCCCATTGGCTGTCTTCTTCATACTCGAGAGTAAACTTTTTTATTTCAACTGCTCTGCAAGTTCTGCGCGTCCAATTCTTACGATTTTTGGTTGTTGCCGTTCTTTCCTTGCATTGCATTCATCAATTTCTACCTTAGTTGTTTTATCCGCATTATTTATGTCTACAATTACAGTTTCTCTTTTGAACTGGATGCAATTCGAACCAGTTTCTCCTGTCACCTTCTTCTGAGCTAAAAGGTATGTTAATCTGTAAAATTTCCAATAGTTTATGGACATTTTTTAAAACTAAAACACAAGCTGAGCTATTGGATGACCGACTCGCAAGACCATTGATATCTCTTGCGTGTGAGTCAAACAGACCTATTTTTCCATTCGTTTGACCTTGATGAAAATTCCCTCTCACGATGTTGAACCTACGGAATCGTTCATCTCCCCAAGCTTCTACTAATGTGGAAGTTACATTTTTCTGTGATGTACTTGCACTGCTCTCCAAAACGGATCTGTTACTCACAATACCATTCACGGACAGATCTTTCGAAGCAGAAGCGATGTCCTCCTCATAACTTTTACATTGCTTTTCAGTCATTAGAGATTCCACCATAGAATTAAACGAATCATGAGCTTCTTTTAACTTCTCATATATAGAATCCTATATAGTTTTCAATTTATGAATTTATATAAGTTCCATTTATAAGAATCCACATAGGTTGCTGTATAGGTTCTCACAGTTTAAGTATTTTTAAATCAATTCAGACTCTTATACCCATCATACACTTCAACATATCATTACTAAACATGTTAACGAAGGCAAACAAAATTAAGTATATTTGAAAAAGTCTTAAAGCTAACAAGTATCAAACCTACGAAACCAAACCACAGGACGCTATTTAGGATTTTAGGTAGGAGTAAGCGAAATTTTATAATGAGTCCTATATGAGATCATATGTAGGTTTCTTCATAGAATCCTACAAAGGTTCTTCTAGTGGGGATGGAATAACATAAGATCCCTTGAAGAATTTTGTGTGATCCCTTACGGTAACACATTAAGCATCTGTTACAAGAACACGTCAAATATCTCACACCCTCATTGTTTGTTAAAAAAAAGACATATCAATCTATCAAAGGATCTGTATGAAAACCTTTAATACTGATGAATTGCAAAAAGCATTTCCCCAAAGAATTCTATGAGAATATGTAACTTTTTGGGTACAAGGATCCTTTAAGAAACTGACAAAGATCCTTGTCACATGATATCTCATACTACAGCTTCCATAATTCTTTTCTAACTCTATTCCAAAAGAAATAGTTACAATATTAGCCACCATTGTCATATTTGGAACATGGCAGCAAGGCCATGTGTCGTTTGAGACTGTTTTTCTTTAGGCTACGATGCTCCTTCTTATAACATTTAGTATCCGTTTCTTGTGGGCGAAAAACTTGAAGAGTCCATTTAGAAGCCACAGTTTGAAACAGTTTCTGCTTATGAGAAGTTTCGCAGCCTGAAGGAGCATGAGAGCTTCTGATAATCGCCGTTGGATGGACGCCGCAAGTCTTTTGCCCAGAAGAAACGTATATTAAATGTTATAAGAAGGAGTCTAGCATGGCAATGTCCAAGTTGCTGCGTAAAGAGACGTGTTGCGGTAATCAGGTGTCACAGGTGCCTAGGTTTCGGGCACAAGGCAGTACAGTGCAGCGGGGTGGACACATCCTCCGCATGCTTTAAATGCGGAGGAGTTGGCCACACTGCTGCCAACTGTAATGAAAGTATGCGCTGCTTTTTGTGCAGTGAAACACAAGGAGCCGCCTGTGACCATGTCTCAGGCAGTGGAAACTGTGCCGCTTTCCGGAAGGCTCTGGAAGCGGCGAAGAAGGAAGAGGCGCTCAGGCGCCGCTAGGGTAGACTGAGAAATCCATGGACTTTCTCAAAGTGTCTTAGATGATTGTGCTTCGTGTCCTGAATCCGCCGAGGACTCCGATCCTTGGCGGATCCAGGACGCAATAGTGCATTTAGAGCCACATGAGAGTGTCGAAGATTCCGGCTCGACCGTAATAGTACGCATTGTCCTGGGTCCGCCGGAGGCTTATGTCTCTGGTGGATGCACGACCGGGCGTAAACAGAAAACAACGCGCAAGGAGAACGTCGCACCGGCGACGATGAAGGACGCCACCTCTGAAGGCAAATGCCGAAAGGTAGTTCCGGAAGTGGATACAGGGTCCCAAAGAAATAGGGTGAGTGGTTTAGTCGGTCGGGCTGTCAGTAGTACGGCAGTTAACCCAACCCGACATAACCTTGTAGTGTGGGCTACTAGGTATCTGTAAGCAGATTCCACTCAATGACACACGCAAAAAATAATAATAATAATCATAATTATAATAATAATAATATAATATATAATACTTTATTTTATAAGTCAATATAAACAAGATTTTAAACGTTTGTCATAAGTTTGCGAAAAGAAATGTTTAATGAATAAAGAAAATCATGTATTCAAGAAACATACGTATGCAAAGCTAAGAGATTCAGTGATTTTTCTTTTGTTCTTTTGACAAAAGAGGTTTTATATACAACTTATTTGACAACCAAATTCCTGAAATATGGAGATTACAAATAAATGCGATCGCAGCATTGCAGCATTATGGGCTCACGGACTTGTAGCATGCTGTTGAAAAAGTTGCGGCTTTTCGGACATTTCTCTGCTATGAAAGAGTAGTCCATACAGTCCAGAGATACAGTCTTCTTCATTACCAAATTCTATATCTTTTGAAATAAAAATACTTGTGCTCGGGGTTTCTGTCAGTACTCCTTTACAACAGAATTTAGAAATTCAGCAAGTTAAATGCTGATATTTCTTTAATCAACTGCTGAGTGATAGAAACATCTTGACGCATATTAAAGTACGAGTGTTCCAGATTCTAATCAAATTCTTATACAACCTAAAGTGCGAGTTTGACAAACTAAATCTAAATCAGTAACCATATTCGTTAAACGCTATCCAGATAGATCCTGACCAGGAACCAGCATTGCCTACCGATAGCATCGAGTTAATATATCAAAAATACAACACTCATCTGAATCATATTTGCCTACATACAAATCCATCGACGTCATCGTCATCATCATCATCATCTTTGTTATCATCATCGTCATAATTACTCAACTTCGACATCCGTAAAAGAGCAAGTATAATCGTCATAAACATTTTCATTAGGTAAACTATTATTTCATCTTCATTTTGTTAGAAATACAAATTATGAATAATCGAAAAATATTGAACACGTGTTTTTTAATATCGTCCCTTTTTGAGTTTTAAGGGTAGAGAAAAATCCTTTTGAAAATTAAAGGGATGAAATCAGTAGGTCATGAAGAATTGAATAGAATAACTTAGAACTTGTTACAAGGGTGCTTTTGGGCTTGCTGATTAAGAATTTTATGTCGATTTTTTAACCCGTAATGGTCACACGTCTGTAGAATAACGTAATGGTCACAGGGGGTGTCCCACACCCCAGGCCGAAAAACCGCTATCATTTTGCTTCCTTATGATATATCGACATGAAATTTTTTTTTTGGGTACTTGGAGGTCCGTTTTATGTGATGCATTGTACAGTTTATATGAAGTTAATTTCTTTGATATTAAGAAAAATTGGAAAACATTTTTTTCGAAAATTTGACATTTTACTCAAA
>WNHD01005440.1:0-10192 GCA_011057455.1 Ganaspis sp. Gsp50 | reverse complement strand
GTATGCGTGTGTCATCAAATCTAAAACGATGATTTTTCTCGTGGGAGTGTTGCACCAAAGCACTGACATTTGTGTCCCTTCCACAAGCAGATTTATGTTGACTAATTCTAGTTTTTAATGTATTGCTTCTTTGTCCTATGTGCACTGAGTCACATCCTCCACATGGAATCTCATAAACTACGTTAGTTTTATTTAGTTTTTCTATAGGGTCCTTCATGCTTCGGAAGATGTTAGAATATTTTGCATTAGTTTGAAAAACTGCATTGATACCATGTTTTTTAAAAATGTTGTTAAAATTTCTATGGTTCCCTTTAATATAAGGTATTGCAATTCTTTTTATGTCCGTATCAGAAATTATTCTATTGTTTTGATTTTCATTTCTATTACTATTAATTTTATTAATCCTATTATTAATATGTTTGTTAATAAATTCAATTGGATAATTGTTTTCTATCAATGTGTTTTTCACTAACTCTATGGTGTGTTTGTGTAATCTTACTTCAGACAATTTTATTGCTCTATCAACGAAATTATTGATGACGCTGATTTTAAACTTTATATGTGTGTCTGAATTATAATTCATACATCTTCCGGACCATGTCGGTTTTCTATACCAATTTGTTTCAATTTTACCATTGACATTTATAATTTGGACATCTAAAAAACTTATTTCATTTTCTCCTTTTTCCATGGTGAATTGAATTCTGGAGTGATATTTATTAAATTCTTTAAGTATGTAATCTACTTTATTTTTTGGTATACAAGTCAATATATCGTCAACATATCGTTTGAAAAAAGGGGTTTAAAATCTAATTTGCTTATTACGTCATCCTCGAAGTCTTCCATGACCATATTGGCTATGGATGCAGATAGAGGTGACCCCATAGGTGTTCCAAATATCTGTTTATAAAATTTTCCATTGCATTTACAATACGCGTTATCTAAACATAAACTTAGTAATTTAATAAATTGAGTTTTAGGTATTTTAGTAAATTCTTCTATTTGGTTCCATCTATTTTCTACAGTTTCAATCACCATGGATTTTGGTACGTTCGTGTATAATGATTTAACATCTAAGGAAACAAATATGTAATCTTCTGGAATAATTTGATTTTTTAAAAATTTCATGAGATGCCATGAATCCTTAACATATGTGTTTGTTCTACCTATCGTTTTTTGTATAGGAAGGCTCACGTACTTCGAGACGTTATACAGAGGTGATCCTACAAATGAAGTTACTGGTCTACCCGGAAAACCTTCTTTCTGAATTTTTGGTAAAATATATAATCTTGGTGCATTTCCATTATAAGATGTGAGACTAAGTGATCTTTGTCTATTTATAATTTTTTTCCTTTCCAAATCAGTGATTATTTCATTTAATTTAGTTTCTGTGGCACTTGCAGGATCTCTACTAATTTCTGTATACGTTGTAGGATCATTTAGGATTTCTGCGCACTTCTCCAAATACGTGTCCTTCCTCATTTCAACAGTAGTGTTTCCTTTATCTACCCTGGTTACTATTAAGTCATCATTTCTTTTTAAAAATTTTTGTGTATCTATTTCTAGATTAGTATATAAGTTATCGTTCGATCTCTTACTGTTAAAAAATTTTTGCAATTCAAATGTTACTTCCGATCTAAATGTATTTCTTTTATTTTCTTCAACCAAATTTATATTATTTTCAACATTAGCCATTGTTTTTTCAATAACATTATTTTTATTTTTACTATTAAAACTACCAGTGTTAAAATTATGTCCAAGGCTGAGAAAGTAACCTACGTTATCCGGAATTTGACTATCTGTCATATTTATAATCCATTTGGGGTTAACCTTTGGGGTTAAACTATTATTGTCCAAAGCTTTATAGTAATATTTATGTTCTAACCATTTAAACTTCTTAACTTTCTTAAATTCATTAAAATCTTATTAATAAATAAGATTTTAATGAATTTACTTATAATATTCTTTTGACTTACAAAAAGCCTGTCTAGTATGTTAGCATGTACTATTTGTTTTAGACATTGTTCTGTTATATTAATGTGTTTGTTTATATTTTGGATATGATGAATGCAGTCCTGTATTTCAATGTTCAAAACTTTAATTCCGAGTTTAAAAATCAAATTTTGTACGTTTTTTCTTTTTACCTCATTTATAAATTTGAGGTTATGGTTAAAATTATTGATGAGATGGCTTGGTAGATAACCTTTACTCCGGCACCGTAGAAGAAATCTTAACTTGTTCTTGACTGTTTTCAACTTCTTCTTGTTTTTGATCCATATTTCCATCATATTGCATACGTAATTGCCGTAGTTATCTCTTATCTCATTAAATCTCTTATCTCATCTGAAAAGGAAACTGTGAAAAGAAAATTTGAACTTATTTGAAATACTAATCTCACAGTCTATACTAAAAAGAACAACGAACTTTTTTGAAACAATTATATAAGAATTTAAAAGTACGAGTTACATTCAATACAGGCAGAGTCATTTTTAGAATATTATGTTAGTAATATTTCAAAACAAGGGTTTAGAGTAACATTTTCAAAAGGTTTTGGTAACACATTGGTAGGATTTGGTAACATTTTTATAAGGTCTTGGTAACGAATCATCGGAGTTTGGGAACGTTTCGTTAGGGTTTGGTAACAATTTTTCTGGGTTTAGTAATAATTTACCGGGTTTCGATACATTCTCAACTTAATATCAGGGTTTGGAAATAATTTATGAGGGTTTAGTAACAATTTTAAAAGATTTGGTTACGTAAAATCAAGGTTTTGGTAACGTTTCATAAGGGTTTGGTAGCATTTCATAAGAGTTTAGTAACAATTTAACTGGGTTTAATAACAATTTATCAGGATTTAATGCATTTTCAATCAAGGGTTTGTTAACATTTTATAAGAGTTTAGTGACGATGGAAAAGTTTATTGACACAAAAAAATTTTGTTTTTAATTTAATATCATCAGGGAAATTCTATAATTACGCGAATAGCAACAACAAAGAAAACGGATTTTACACACATTTGACTCTAGTATTTGTGCATTAATATACTTATAAGCTTAATAATTTCGCTTAGCTTAAATAATTTACCAATCTTTCCACTCACAAAAGGATTCAAAAAACGAAACTCTTTAAAATAAAAATTCTAATTTGAAACACAAAAATTTTCTTTAAAAGGATATTCGCTGCAACTTATAATTGCATCTGATGTCGGTGCTAGCTGCGTTGAAAGAGAGCGATCCTTCCTTCGATGATGATAGCGTCGCCTAGGTTCTCCTCCCCATTTCCCCTACTGGTCCCATTATTTTAGTTTCAAAAGGACCAAGAGCGTAGTTACTGATAAAGTTGCTGGACAAAACGAACTCTGATGCAGTTTTCTGCTTTTTGAACCTATATTTTCAACCTCCATATTCTTTTTCAACAACCTCGTAAGAATTAAGAACAACACAGACTCTCTCAACAATGTTTCTTAATAGTTAGAAACATGTATTGAGATTGAATTCTAAATGCAAAAATAATCCGGGCCTGAGCTATAGGTAGTCTCAACAACGTTAGAGAAATGATGAAGAAATCTTTCTATCAAATAATCTTTAAAGACATCTCTTGTACTTTGTCGAGTTTCAAGAAATTTAGAACCCTTTAAAATACCAGAGACTGTTTGGATAAATAATAATTGACAGGCAGGAAATAGAAGGTTTGGTGAAAATGAAAATCATGTATGGTTGTTCTTTTGGGGAACATGGTAGCATCTTTTTTCGGGTAACTGGAGAAAATCTAGTTGCGCAAGCGTAATCACCTTTATTTGATCCTTCAAATTATAGGCGGGAGCTTCTTCTTAATAGGTATTTGAATAAACAGACTATCTTAAAAATGACAACAAAAGTTCTGTAGGTAAATTAATATTACCTATAACTAATTTAGGTAAACGAGATTAAGCTGGATAGGTAACTTATTAGTTTTTTATAACTAAGATCAAAAGAAACTTTGATTTTTTATTATAGAAAATTGTGCAACATCACAACACCCCCTTCCTTACAGAGGCCCAGCCAGGAAGAGGGTTTCTTGCGAAGGCAAGCGTTCTTAGGAATAACATTAGCGGTTATCGGAAACTTATAATAATCTAGATGAGACTTATTTTGAACTAGTCATTTTGAAAATAAAGCAGATAAGGATGGTTGACTTGAAAACACTTGTTTATTATATAAGTTTGATTTTATTTTAGGTTTCAAGCTTGATTTTAAATGGTAACATAGATATAATATTTTATATTTTATTTATTAAATTGATTTGTTTAATAAATTAGAATCGCTATATTCGTCGGTCAATTTTACACATGTAGATAATTTAGAAATTTCGATTGATACCGACCAAGCAGACATTTATTAAATGCCTACAGAACTCTTGGTATGAGTCCGGATGATGGTAAATTAAAATTTAATTCGATGTGGTTGTCGAAATTAAATTTTTATTTTTAAGTAAATTTTTTTCTGAAAAATTAAACCGCTGGAAGAGTACACCGGGCATCTGAGAGGACTCGAACCCCTACTAGTGGCTGCCTTTTCGGGGACTTACACCTCACCAGTGCACCTAACCAACACGGCCTGAACGTCTAACAGTTTATAATTTGATGAAAAAAATGATTTGTTTAATACTTATTGGAATACTGATTCGTTGTATCAATAATATCACCTTAGTATAAATCTTCTAGTTTCACTTTATTCACGAGTCTAGGGATTAACAGTATAAAAGCGCATTTTCTATCTAAGATAACAATTTCTACAGTTATCGTTTTCGTTTAATAATTCACCACAGCGTCCGCAGAATGATCGATTCGAATTTGGTTTTTGGAGGCAGTCTTTGCAAAGATGGCCATTTCCTCCACAATTCCAACAGCCTGGTTTCACACTTCGGCGTAGCCATTCTACTAGGTCTTCGGATACTTGAGGGTGTTCTTCGACTAGTATTTCTAAAAGGGACGGGATTGATTTTGTTGGAGAATATCGAATGTTTGGGTGTGGTTGACTTTGTGATCTGGATTGTGAGTGAGAGCGAGAATAATTTGACTCAGTGTGAGAAGGGTAATTGGGTCTTGAACGAGTTGGCGACGTAGTGTTTCGAGGGTAAGTGTGTGTTGGTGGTCGTCGAATAGGTGACTGTCTGTGCGGGAAGCGAATGGGTGAACGAGACTGGTGTCTGTGTCTAAATGGTTTGGAGTAGTGATGGAAGCTAGATGAGCGTGATCGTCGTTGAAATCGGTTGTTATTCAGGTAATAGGAAAATCTGGGAGACTAGTGGAATATGATCGACTTCTTATTGGAGAACGACGTATAGGGTGGAATGGTGATGAGCATCAAGAGAAAGATGAGCGAGTGGGTGTTGGTGATTTATAAAATTTGTTAGATTGGGGAGATGGTGAGCTTCGTGGGCGTTTGTCGGAAGTAGTAGTTGGAGATTTTTGGTGCGTAGGTCTTACGAAATTTTCGAGGAGGATGGGGTGTGGATCTTTAAGGGGATCTAGGTGTTGGGGTTTATTAGGAGAGGACTGTGTAGCTTCATCGAGGAGATCAGGTGGAGCATCTGTTTCGGGCTAGACTGGATTTTTAGCAGGAGTTATGGGCCTAGATAATATTTCCTCTCGTTCATCATCTGATAAGTTGATCTGAAGAGCTGAGGACATATTCGAAGGTCGTTCTAGATTTATCGAAGTATCAATAAGAAAACTTGATTAATCTCCATTGCAGTTGGAAGTCGAAGGTTGTGGAACAGCATCTCCTGCCCTTACGTTCTGGTGAAAGGGTTTTCCTGCATGAACATCTTCTCTAGCATAGTTGACGGAAATAACGCGGGCTTGGGCTTCGACTTGATTTCTCTCCAGATCTAATTGTCTTTCGACACAGTATGCTTGTTTCATGGCATAAGTGATGCCTGGAAAGAGAATCTGAATATTCCGTACGATAATACGAAAGGGTTAAATATATCTCCAACTTGGTGGTAGAACATTAAGCTCTTCTTCCAATTGATTCCAGGTTTCGTCTTTAGGTAGAGGGTTGCGGTATTGTCCCAGTTGTTGTTCTAGGGTGTAGATTCTTTGGTTGAATTCCATTTTTTTTTCCTCCTGGTGTCTGAGTCACTCTCAAGCTTGCTTCATTTAGTCAGGGAAAGTATAGATGACGTCTTTAGCTTTTCGTAACTGCGAGTCTCTCAAAAGAAGAAGATTTTCTTGAGCTACTAACAGTCGTCTCAAACACTTCTTGTCTTAAGGTCGCCTCTGTCGTAGGTGGGTGTGCTTCCAGGATTTCGATATCACCACTCTCTGGACTGTTAGGGGACTCTCCGTCACCCTCTGAAGCTAAGGGATGTTCCAAATCTTCTTTATCGACAATAGCCGCGGGGTCAACTGGTTCTTCACTATCTTCAGGGATTTCGGAGTGTGTTGCTTCATCGTAGATGATAATATGGGAATCGTTTGGTTTCTTATTTTCACCTACTGCAATTTCGTGGTTACTTGTGGACTTAATTCTGTTTGGTGGGAGATCTTCATTAATCACGTTAAGGTGATTCAAGATGACGGATTCCTTATCAGTTTCGGAGCCTCCTAGGATTCCATCCTCATCAATAACCTCAAAATCGTCTTCAAAAATTTCGGAATCGTCCATCTGGATGAGTTATGCATTGGATCTAGAAGTTAAAAATCCGCATCAATACTTAAGGTAGAAGCCCGGTGTGCAGGGGTAGAAATTTTGTTTTTTAATTATATTTTCTAAAAGAAAAACATCTTCCTGATATGTTCTCAAAATTCCAAACCAGAATTCGCAATACTTATTATATCGTGAAAAAAAGAGAGCGCGCGTTGATGTTTATAGACATCTATTGATGCGCTGGCAGTAGCTGTTTCAACCAGACGCAGAATGTACATAAACATTTTTTTTTTTTATTTTGTGATATTTAATAAACATTTGTTCGGTGATTTTAAATTGCGAATAAATTGGTCCAAAATTCAGGAAGATTTTAGAACTTGAGTTTAAATTACTATCCTGGATAGTTACTGCGGTAACTACCATGGTTGTGCGAAGACTAAACGCTATTTTCTCGAAACAACGTTTTCAGAGATTCGGAACACTCCTCACTTAGATTTATATCTGTAGAAGAAAAATATCTTTAATTTATTTATTTTCGGTGACTGCGAAAGGTCCTGTAGTTAGATCGCTGAGCTCAACGGTGTTAGGGGCCGTTCATATACCACGTGGACAATTTTTTGACAAATTTTGACCCCCCCATCCCCCCTCGTGGACACAAAAATACATTGAATCGTGGACATTTTCTGACTTTTTCAAACCCCCCCCTCCCCTAAATTGTCCACGTGGTATATGAACGGCCCCTTAGGGGATTTGATTTTACTAACTTTGTATGGGCCAACATATTTAGAGTTCAATTTAGCGGTAACGTTTTTGATCTTCGAAGGAAAGAGTACGACAGCGGGTTAGGACTAGATCTATAGAATATTTTACTGGTCGGTGATGCTGATTATAGTAATGGGATTGTTTTTGGAATGCTTTATCTTGGTTTTCGATGATCCAATCTTTCATTATTTGCAGTTCTTTCGCTCTATCGTTCCACAGGTATGGGTTAGTAGGGTCGATAATGGGAGGATTATGACGTCTAGTTTTCAATTCATTTATGAGTTTTGGGTTGCACCCAAGGTTCAGAAACGCAGGAGTCGTTTTTAGGGTGTCATGATAGGCAGTATTGTACTCGAAACAGAATTCTTCAAGGTATTTGTCCCATTCTTTACGGTCTTTACCAATATACGAGATGATCATGGTCTTGAGTACTCGGTTTACTCTTTTTACGGGATTAGATTTGGGATGATAAGGTGGAGTAGTTGCATCATAGATGTTAAATTCTTCGGCAAGGGATCGTAGGGTGGCATTTATGAATTCAGTACGATTATCGGTTAGTAGGACTTAAGGAGTACCCCAACGGTTAATCACTAAATCTTTAAAGGCATTTGCGATAAGATTTCCCGTGGCACTCCTAAGGGCTTTCATTTCTACCCATTTCGTGAAGATGTCTTGGACGACAAGGATATATTGGAATCGGGAACAACTTGGGGGAAAGGGACCCATTATATCAGCTGCTACTACGGTCCATGGCTGTTCAACTATGCGTTGACTTATTAAACCGGCATATATATACCCATACATATGGGGCAAAATTTCTCAAGTGATCCAAGTTGAAAAATGAACTATTTTTGGTCGAGTTAAAATTACTCAAAGTTTAGCACTACGGGTGAGTACTTCACCCACTAAGTATGTATTATTAAGTTTTATAAAAAACTGTAGAGAGGGAAGGGGGTTGAAAAACCGTGTAAAGTGTGTACATTTTATTTTATAATGATTCATAGTTATTATACTGATAGATTTACAAAATTAGGACCTACATGTTTTTTGAAATTTGTTTCCTGTTCTTTCCAATAGTATAAACAAACTAAAAATATTTATAGCTTTTTCTTGCAAATGGATCCTTTTTATTTTATCTTTTTTTTCCTCTTAAAATAAAGCTTAGGATGTGTGCTTTCAAAGTACGAAGTAAACAAAATGTCGTTTTTTTTTGTTTTCAAGATAAATAATTATAAACAATTAAAAGTTAATAAAAATTGAATTATTTCGTAAACAAATAGTAAAACAGAAATTCTAAAAATATCATTGCAAAGCTTATAAAAATCCACATCCAACAAATCCTATATGAAGCATTTTCGATAAGGCCTTATTGAATAAATAGATTATTAATATTAGCTAATTAACAAATGGATATAATCCGTAATAATGAAAATAGAATATTATATCTTTTTCAATTAGCAAGGTTATATGCTTCTGCTTTAAATGAAACCTGAACAAAGCATTTTTGATAATTGGAATCCTATTAAAAATGTTAAAAACTTTTCTGCATGCTTTGAGGGAATCAACCTGATGGAAATTTACTGTGGGTGATTTTGGACATGTTTTCATTATCAAAAATGCTTTCTCTAGGTTTTGTACAACGCAGAATCATATGAACTTGCTAATTAAACAAGATCTAATATTCTATCTTCATTATTACGGATTATATCCATTTGTTAATTAGCTAATATTAATTATTTATTTATTCAATAAGGCCTTATCGTAAATGTTTCATATAGGGTTCGTTGGATGTGGATTTTTATAAGCTTTGCAATGATATTTTTAGTATTTCTGTTTTACTATTTGTTTACGAAATAATTCAAGTTTTATTAATTTTTAATTGTTTATAATTATTTATTTCGAAACCAAAAAAAACGACATTTTGTTTGTTTCGTTTTTAAGAGGAAAAAAGATAAAATAAAAAGGGTCCATTTGCAACAAAAAATTATAAACATTTTTAATTTCTTTAAAAAATTAATAAATTTTCAATTTTTTAAAAGTTTGTTTTTACCATTGGAAAGAGCATCAAAAAAACTTCAAAAAACATGTAGGTCCAAATTTTGTAAATCCATCAGTATAATTACTATGAATTATTATAAAATAAAATGTATACACACTTTTCACGTTTTGCAACCCCCTTCCCCCTCTACAGTTTTTTATTAAACTTAATAATTCTTGGTGGATGAAGTACTCACCCGTAGTACTAAACTTTGTGTATATTTCAACTCGATCAAAAATAGTTCATTTTTCAACTTGGATCACTTGAGAAATTTTGCCCATACATAATTATGTAATAGTCATTATTTCGATAGTGCTTGAATGTAATTAAAGGGTTAGTACCAGATATATTTGGGTGAAAATTTGCCAAGTGTTACCGCCGAAAATTTTATATCTTCCGATTTTTGTGAAATCACTTTTAAATTGTAGTGTTAGTAGACCTCTATGAAATCTGTAAAAAATATATTACAAAAATGACGGGTTGTCAAGATGCAGGGGTCCGAAAAATGTTGTTTTTACTCTGTACGCTAATCTTCATATTCTCATAACTTTTCGCAGAATAGGCCAATGTTAAATTATTATAGGTGTATTTTAAAGCACTTTTTATAAGCTTTGCGATTATTCTAATGGTTTCAAATAAAATGAATTATAGCACTATTTTGTTGCATTTAAAGAATGTTTTTGAGTTTTTCTCCCAATGCGACCATTTTGATAATTTTTTTAATAGCATAGATCGAAAGCTTGACTTTTTTCCTACAAAA
>WNHD01005439.1:0-11051 GCA_011057455.1 Ganaspis sp. Gsp50 | reverse complement strand
GCGTATATTTGCGTCTGCGCAGAAGTCCATGATCTTTTTTTGCCAAGTGTTACCAACTTAGAAAAAGGGGCGAATATAGCCGGTAAACTTGTGTTGTGAATGTGCTGCAGAACAATTTTACCTACTTGCACACAAATATTATACAAAATTTTATAAATTTTTCATTCATATATTACAACAAACGTTTGAAACTTCACAAAAACATAAACTAAGATATGTTATGTGAATTTTATGAAACCTAACCTCAAAATAGAAAACTCGTATATATTCACGATTCTGTTAGTTGAAAATATGTGTACCTAGCGAATTTCGTCTTCTTTATTTGTTTCCTTTAATAAATTTCATGAATTTTAAATAATAAAGTTTTGTCACTTTATTTGTTTAACACACGTGTTCTGCAGCACAATCACAACACAAGTTTACAGGCTTTATTCGCGCCTTTTTCTAAGTTGGTAACACTTGGCAAAAAAGATCATGGACTTCTACGCAGACGCAAATATACGCAAGGAGCGTATCATAGGGTGCTTATACGGAACTTTTGTATCATAGGGTAGACGGTGTAAATTATCTCAGTTTTTTTTATTTGTTTATTTATTAATTTCCTGGATTTTTAAGCCTTCCAATCGATCTTCAATTTTCTCACTTTTCATCGATTTTTTTCTTTTCTTTTAGTCTTTTAAAATTTTGAATCTTATGATAGATCATTTAAAAGCGCTCTAGAGCCTGCAAGAACTCATAAGGATGAAATCTTGCATTTTATTAATTAAATAAAATAAATTAAAACAAGCTTAATGGACTTTATCACTGTAAAAAAGAAGTCTTACTTTCAGACCATTTTAGACTGAACCCGTTTACATCCATCAAGAGTTGGATTTTAAGACCTAAAACTGACTTAATCTTGTTTTAAGCCATAAAATTTGCTGATTTTCAGTTATTTTGGTTTTAAGATGTAAACGGCTTAAGACTTTGTTTTTACTGTGTATGTTCTTTAAAAATAACATTTTTTAAAAATGCAAAATGTCTTTTTTGCATACCAGTTTAAAAATAAATCACGTGAATTACAGGTGGTGCACAATTACGGCCACGGTGGATATGGCGTTTCCACGGCACCAGGAACTGCAAAATATGCAGTTCAGTTAGCAAGAGAAACTCGCAGATTGTCTTCTAGACTTTAAGCAACAACTGTAAATCTTTTACGAATCATTCCTAACTGCAATGTGCCATCTACAGTATATCTAAATAAATCTCAACAAAGCTCTTTTATCGACAAAAACACGTTTTATTTTTGATTTATACAAGAAAATCACTACTGCGCTGTAATACTGGGTGAGAAGTCGTCTTTTTTGTGTGTGTGTAATTATACCACGTGCGATGCGCAATAACCGCGCGTGATTTTACAACAGGTTGTTTGAAAGAAATTAATCTTAAGCACAGGATTAACATGTGAAATACGCTGAACATTTTTAGTCACAGAAATTAAGAATCTGTGTTAGAATTGAAAATATGCTAAACAGAAAGTCTGTAACAAATTAAGACAAGTCTCTGACAAACTAAAAGAAAGGTGTGTCTTAAGTTAAGAAAAAATGTATAAACACTTTCAACTTTCAGACTGATTTGCCCGTGACTTGAAAGAAGCAATTGCAATCATTTGCTTGCGTAGACAATTTTGCAGTGGACAAAAGCAGCTTCATCACGGCTCGCTGTTGAAATTCTGCCAAGAATTTTACTTTTCATCCGAAAGATATTTTTCACCGGGCACGTCGAAACAGCGGCAAATTATTTCCAAGCGTCGTCAATCTCGAGACTGCTTTTACGATTATCTGGCCAAAGATATTCGAATGCTGGGAGCGTTCTGCTTGTAAATTGAGTGTAAAAATCTACAGAGATTCTCGCGCTATTTTTTCCCAGGCTTTAGATTTTTTCTCGGAGGTGCTCCCCAACGTAAAGCACTGCTGTCTACTGTCAATCTTGGCCTTTTGTACTGGCTACTTCGCATGTGTTCCTCTACAAGTTTTGGCGTCACACAAATCACATGCTGCCCTTTCCAATATTTCACCATGTTCATACTTTGAAGAGTTGATATTATGTCTGTCTGTGAAATGCTGGTCATGTGGCTAAAAAATACAATCCACTTTTTTATAAAGTCTCAACAATTTTCGTACATATCAAGAATTTCTATATTTTTAAGACCAAGAATTCCTATAATTTAAAACTTTTATTTCTTCATTGCAAAAATGTACCATTCATAATCCATCAAGTCTCTTGAGAAACAAAAAAGCTAAGACACTTTTAGCAATATAGAATCTTGAATGATAATTAGATTGCATTATAGACTATACATTAATCTCAGATTTTTTAAATCATTGTGCAACCTGGATGCCACTAAAAAAACTAAAGTGATTACTAGTGGCAATTTAGTAAAATTAACTTTAGAAACTGGCAAAACTAACCACTTGGTTAGTTAATTTAATCTGAAAAGTAGTTAATAATATTTTCCCACATCAAAGAAAAAATATTTTATTATTGAAAAGTAGTTAATTTAAAAAATTATTCTCGGATCCATATACGTCAAAAAACTTGGTCATCAATTAATCATATGAGATGGATCATCACTCTACATCATCATTTTTTTAAAGTACCATTTATTTTTTTCAGTGTGACTTTTGCTGGACTGACTGTTCTTTAAAAGCTAATGAAACATAACTTAAAAAAAATTAAAACAAATAAAATAAATAAATAAAAGAAGCTGTAGATTACGTTAGACATCTAATTGATAGAACTTTTAAAAATCAATGTTTTTGTACCTTAAATCTTTGATACTGAGGGTACCCCTGAAATCGCGTAAAATTTCCAAAAGAATCCAACTCCAGTAACTTCGGTAAGACAATTTTCCCAAGTCACTGAGGGGCTTTTCAGGACTACCAACAGCTTGTTCAATTCTACTTAATTCGTAACTAAATGCGATCAACAATTTGCCATATCCTTGGCGTTGAAATGGAGGAAGAGTCAGGATGCAAGCGACATTGTTCCCATCAGGCGATTCTTTCTCCTTGGAAAAGTAACCAACCAAGTGAGCCCCATGTTTATCAACTTCGCACAGGATGTAGAAAAGAAACGGCTCCACATCAAAATACAAAGTTTTGTGGTCCAAGAATAATTTCGCGAGTAAGCACAAATTTTGACAATAGACCTTGTGCTCTCTACCGTCCACTTCCCAAATACTCAGTGTTCCTTTTCGATATATTTCTTTTCCAACTGGTTGTCTGTGTATGCACTCACTCTAAAATTAATATTTAAAAATTAGTATAAAACAAACTGAAATTACTGATTGACTTAAAAAAAAATAAATAAAAAGCGTTACAGAAAAATTGTATTTTTTACTAGAACTTTTAAAACTTTAATAATGCATTTCTTTTGAAATGAATGTTGGAATGGAGGCAAAATGTCCATTTTGGGTCCACTATTTTCCATCTTGTATATGAATGATATTAAGTCTGTTTTTCAAAATTCATCGTTTCTACTATTTGCAGATGATTTAAAATGTTTCAAAGTTATTAATTCTCTAATTTCTTGCAATGATTCAGCTGACGTTCAGTCTGACTTAGATCGTCTTCATGAGTGGTGTGTTACTAACCATGTCAATTAATATAAATAAATCTTCAGTAATAACATTTTCTAAGCAAAAATCTTATATCTACCACTACTCAATTGGTAGTGATGAATTGGTCAGAGTGAACAGTGTACGTGATCTTGGTCTTCTAATTTGTAACAATTTATCATTTAACGATTATATTTCTCAAATGTTGACTAAAGCTCACAGATCACTGGGATTTGTTATGAGAAGTGCTTCAAACTTTCACAATGTGAAAACCCTTAAGGTTCTTTACTTCACGCTAGTTAGGTCAATACTTGAACACGCTTCCATTATCTGGATCCCTTTTTACGCTTTCCAATTAATAAATATAGAATGTGTTCAAAATAAATTTTTTCGATTTGCAGCTCGGCAATTGAATTTACCATTTGACAGACATAGCCATGATTATAGTAACTTGCAGACAATTCTGTGCATCCCGTCGATTAAATCCAGATATTTATATTCTGACATGCTCTTCTTTTATAAGTTACTGAATGGGTTTATTTACTGTCCTGTACTGTTATCTATGATCAATTTATATGTTCCTGTCAGACAAACACGAAATCTTTGTAACATTCCATCGAACTAATTATGGAAACCACTGAATAATGAATAGATTGCTCAAGGAAGCAAATAAGATCTCAGATAGCATAAATTTTTTCGATATCAATGTAAGTAGATTTGCTACTTCATTGCGACACTTGTTACTTGAATAATGTCATAAAATTCTTCAACCTAGCAGTGTTAATTATATTACATTTTTGTTAAGACAAGTTATGGTTTGTAACTTTTAGGTTTAGGCCATGGGCATGTCCCGTAAATTTGTGAAATAAATAAATAAAATAAAAGCAAATTTAACCTTTTTCTGTAGTTATTTCGAGAATTGTAACCACTCAGACGTATGGATAGTAAATCTACATATTTTCATTGTAATCTCATTTTTTATAAAATGTGCCATAGATCATTATTCAGGCGAGGTAAAATCGTAATCAGCATGAAAAAATCTATCGAAAACAGCTTTAGAATTTGTGGCCCAAAAATCAGTATTTTCCTGTGCTGTATTGTACATTTGTAAAAAAATTACCATATGATAGCGGTACGTCTTTTCCAGCCGCATGTACTTGAGGCAGTACTCGCAAATCCAAAGCTTTGGTTGCTTGCCGTACTCTTCCGGATAGGGACTGAAGTACCAGGTGTCGATTTCATATTTACCTAAAAAGACACTTTTAAAAATCGTGAATCTTTTACAAAAAAAGACACATTTTTTTAACAAACAAAAACTTTACCTATTTGTATTTTATCAATATATTTAACTTTGGTTATGGCTTCGTGTTCCTTTTCCAACGCTGCCGTGGTTGGATCCATTTCTGCGTATGTCTAAAAGAAAAAGAAAGATATTTTTTATCAACAAATTTGAAGAAATTGACTTTATTTTAGAAAGAAATAAATGACTGCAAAATTGTTAAGAAATCTGATTGTAACTAAGATTCATAAAATCCAAAAGTATTGGTGCAAGTAATTGTTTTTCCTTCATTCGGTTTTAATTTTGTTTTTATAAACGTTTATACTTTTAATTATGTATATGGCCCGTATTTTAATGATCCTTAAGTGGTAATTGTTGAAATAATTCAAAAGATAATGACACCTTTTGAATATGATTGATTTCATCGTGCCTTCTTTTTTGATTTCTAGTGATTTTTCTGTCTGTAGAATCTGCAAGTAGATCGGTTGCTGGATTCCTATCGCTATTTTTCCACGAACGATCGCTCATGTCAAATCTGCTGGACATTATTCTATCTCTGGGCACCCACTCATCCAATCTTCTGTTGTAACCTTCATAGTGAACGTAGTATTCATAATGACTTTCTCCTTCATTATAACGCGTTTGAATTATTTCCGCCGGATCTGAAAATATAAAAATATTAATTTGACATGACATTCAGGGTTGTTTCACGATTTCTCGGTTTAGTAGACACCTCATTATTATTATTTATATTTTTCATATAGTAAAAGTAAAGTAATTTAAATATTTTATATTTATATAAATATTTAAATTATAATATAATTTATGTCATTATAAGCAATAACAATTTCTATCATCATTAAGAACTTCTTGATTTCATCAAAAAAATAAATAAATAAATTCTTTCCAGACAAAATAATAATATAAACACAATATTTAAACAATGTATTAAATAAAGAATTTGACATAAAAATTGTATTATCTTGCTCTATTAAATAAAACAAAACCATAAATTTTGAAATGATTTTTATAACACGGCATTCAATGCTACAATCTCAAACAATTTTTGCCTACAAATTTTTTGAAATGTTCAATATTTGGGACAAAAGCAGAAAACGAAATTTTCTTCGATTCTTAATGATTTTCACAATAAAAATTAAATTTTACTGCAATTGCTATAACGATATTCGCAATCAGTGCATCAAAATACGTAAGTATACCAAGTTTCAAAAAAATCGGGTTACTTTTATCTATAACACCAATATTAAATTTCATAACGATAATATAAACAAAACTGGCTGAAAATTCAATAACTAATTTAAAAACTCTTAACTTAAAATTTTAAAATGTGCTAGATCAATAAAGAAACCGCAATAAAACATAAATTTAAAAAAACATTCCAAGTTGAAAGTAAAAAACAATTTAAAATCTACTATGTCACATTTTAAACTATTGCGCAATCTAATTTTCGAGAAAATTCCTCTGTCCCATTGTCAGCAGGAACAATATGAAAATGAAAAGCAAGTTTAAAAACACGTTGTAACACGTTTGAAGCAAAAATGTATTGAATTTGATTGAAAGAAACGAAAATGATAGGTCAGCAAACCGCGTGTGAACGGCGATCGGCACCGGAACCGGTCGAATATTGCCGAAAGGAGGGGAGGCAGGCATCGAAACGAATACGAAATGGCTTACTCGAATGCACTCAAATGAAAATTACTCACGCCAAGAGTCGTCTGATCTTCGGACTAAGTAATGCTCCCCGATGTCCAATGGCAATTCCTCAAGACTGTCGGCATCGTCCCCTGAGCCTTTACCACCATTTGTTAAACTGTTCTCACGTTTTTCCTCCTTGACCATCGTTTCTTTGGACGCCGACGTTGTATCCTCCTTTGTTCGATGCTCTCCATCCGCCATGTTCGAGACACAATTTTAACATGCAACACGCGCAGTCGCCGGCCGAACGAATCTTACTAAAACCAGTTTCCGGTTTTCCCTCCTCTTTTCATTCCCGCCTTAATCAGAAAAAAAGAAATCGCCACTAGCGACGCCAAGTGCACATACCTCGCATCAAACATCCATTTGTTTATCCGCATTAACCATATTTTTGATTCAAGAATTGTTCTTGTCAAAATTTGCAAATTTATTTCGATATTGTTTATGCAAACAAGAGCTCCTTTAGGCAAAACTTTGGTTTTTCTACTGTCTTTGAGAAAATTGAAATCGATCGGTAAAAATGCAAGCCATTATTACCGACCATAGGAGAGAAATGACAATTTTTGTTTATAAAAATTTAATTTGAGAACTATTATGGAATATTGAACTTTTGTCGCTATACTACTTATAATAACAACTAATAATGAGTGAATATAAAAAATATACAACAATTAATAAAAAGAAATCAATTTTTGTTTTTAGTTGAAGAATTGAAATTCCCGCCATTATTTGAATTTCAAAGTAGTCTGGATTATGTTAATTTCTATAAAGGAAATATACAAAAGAAAAACCAGAAAATATTAAAAATAATAAATATTATTGTTGCTATTATTTTAATTGTTATTATTATTATTATAAAAATTATTTTTTTAACATGTTTGCCTTTTTTATTGATATTAATATTATAATAATTTAATATTTATTTAAATTACCTTTTTTAAAAATGAATATTCATAATCTATGTAACAAAAATCGCATAAGACGTTCTTGTTCATTAAAAATATATGTACCTAGTTTAAAAATATTGATTAATGATTTTTACCAAGAGTTTTAGTCAATATGTTTTTATTACAATTCACACTATAGAATAATTTAATTTATACAATCTTTTTAGAACTCATAAATAATATTGCCGTTAATAACAGTCAAATCGACGATTTTCAGGAATGTTGTCTTTTTATACGAATAACATTTCTTTTACTACACAAACAAAATATTTTACAAATACACTCTCCTTTGAATAATAAGTTACATAAAGTTTATTTCAGTAACAAACAATGATAATAAAATGTTAAACATGTTTAAAACGGAAGCAAAAAATGCATAACAGTTTAATTAATATTTTAAACTTGTTATTAATTATTAACAATTTACAAATTACTGACCTGTAATTATGAATAGATTTAATAAACCAATTAAAAATTATCCAATTAAATAGAAAGACTAGAATACAATTTTGGAAATAAGTGGAAATTTTAATACAAATTTATAAGATATTTAGATTTTTAAAAATTTCACAATTTCAATTATTCAAGAAAAAAGTTACGTATATTACAATTTAAAACATTCTTTTTATCGCAACATTTATCAGTCCATAAAAACTTGAAGTTTAACCTTCACAAATTAATATGTAAAACCAGCGCAGTTTAAATGCATTTTTAGGCACAAAATTCTCTTTTTCTCTTTTCACGTTTAATGTAAACTAATGATTAAAAACAGTAAATCTTTGCCAAAGAAGTTAACAAATAAATTTATAAAATTTAAATACCCGGTGTTCATATTTCGTTTAAAAATGCACAAAAGTGCGGTTTATCATCTTTTTTATACAGGCGAGTTGAAATGGAAATACTAGAATACAAGAGTGCAAAAGTTAGAGTTCCGCAGTCTTTTCTTCTTAAGGAGCGACTTAAGTCATAAATTGCTATTATTTTACTAACATTTTCACCTGTAAGCTATTGTTTTCGCCTGTATTAAATGTATACGAATTTCACTTTTCTCTTTACGTTCATCTTTATACTTTTGTTTCAATAAAAGGAAATTTGAAAATTCATTGAAAAAATCTTGCTGGAAATTTGATCAAGAACTGATCTTAGCTCCAAGTAATTGAGGCCTAAAAGTCTTTTCTAATCTTCTTTGTTGTTGTTCGTATAGACGTTGTTCTCGCTCT
This sequence comes from Ganaspis sp. Gsp50, assembly GCA_011057455.1. Classification (NCBI taxonomy): domain Eukaryota; kingdom Metazoa; phylum Arthropoda; class Insecta; order Hymenoptera; family Figitidae; genus Ganaspis; species Ganaspis sp. Gsp50. The sequence continues at coordinate 2,291 of WNHD01005439.1, read as the reverse complement.
CGTCTTTTTTGTTCTCTTAAAACTTCCGTTGGATCTCCGAATTCTTCAACTGTTTCTTCTTCCCAACCTGCCGCATTATCTTCCCATTCTTTCAGTTCGCTCTGAAACAAATAAGATTAATAATAACTGAGAAGATTAATTAATTTTAGATAATTAGTCTAGAATTTAAGAAGCAAAAAAAAGATGTATTAAAAATTATAAAATAAATAAATTATAAAAATATAAATTATTTATATATATAAATTAATATTAAATATTAATTAAAATTAATTAATATTTATATATAAATTATTATATAAATATTTTGAAAAAATATGTTTTATGTTCTGAAAGACGTTCAAGAAATTAAAAATGTAGTAATCAACACTCTCGAGTAAAAATACATAATTCCAAAAATAGGCAAATTTCAAACATACATTTTTGTTTAAATAAACTTACGGTTGGTATTGGGTCCGTCATGATTTCGAACTTTGACAAATTTTTATTAATATTTTCAGACTTTTTATCCTTGATAAGGACTTTCATTTGTTTTGTAATCTTTGGAGTCATATCCTGAAATACATTAATTCCATTATTTCAACAATCGTAATAATAATAATAATAATAATAATAATAATAATAATAATAATAACATTTAAATATTTCTTGCATTTTTTGTAAATTGAACAAAATCTGGTCAAATTTTCTTAGTATTATAAAATATTCAAAAAGATTTTAAAATATTCAAGAATATTTTGGAATATTCTAAACGAGGCAAAAACTAAATATTTAGAAATCTTTTGAAAATAAAATTTTTCAAAATTCTCAAAAAATCTACGAATTGTTTATTTTTTACCTATATACTTTACAATATTCTATACAGGGTTTTTACAACTCTGGAAAACCTGGAATTCTCAAGGAATTTTCATTTATATCATGGAAATTTACTTTTTGTATTGAATTTTTACTTTACGATGCTTATTAAGTTTTAACAAAATTTTATTTTATTTTTTTTACAGAGAGAAACTTCGAAATACTTCAAAATATTTAAACATACTTAAAATTTCTTTAACATATTCAAAAATACTTAAAACTACTTTAAAATACTTTAAATTACTTCAAAATATTTAAAAATACTTACAATTACTTTAAGATATTTCCATATACCTTTCAATGCTTCAAAATATTTTAAAATACTTCAAAATATTTAAAAACATTTAAAAGTACTTAACAATATTTAAATATACTTAAATATTGCTTTAAAATACTTTAAAATATGTACTTCAAAATCCTGTATATTATTTTCAAATACTTTAGAACCTCGTTTAGAACACTTAAATATATTTCAAAGTATTTAAAAATATTAGTATATTTTAAGCATTAATAAAGTATAAACAGATTTTAAAATTTTAATTTTTTGAGATATTTTTAAAGTATTATAATACTTTATACTACTTCAAAATACTTCAAAACATTTAAAAATTCTTCAAAATATTTAAAATACTCAAAATTACTTTAAAATACTTCTAAATACTTGCCAAAACTTTAAAATATATTTCCAAATACAAATACTGTAAAATATTTTAAAATACTTCAAAGGATTTAAAAATACTTGTATTTAAGTATTAAATAAAGTATTAGCTGATTTTAAAATATTAATTGTTTCCTTTTAAAAATTTTAAAAATGTTATGATACTTCTGACTATTTCAAAATAATTCAGACTATTTAAAAATACTTTAAAATATTCAAAAATACTTCGAACTATTCAAAATTGCTCTAAAATATTTAAAAACACTTCAAAATACATAAAATGGTTTTAAAATTAAAAATAATGATTTTGAGTAATTTAAATTCTATAGAAAATTATTTTAAAAAAACTTTCATTATTTCAAAAGTAGCAATTTAATTTCTTACAAAATATTGAAAAATTCATTTTTTAATAAAATGTATTAAAGAATATCATGGTAATTTTTCTGTTTTTTTTTAAGGAGGTAATTTCATGAACATCTTGCTTGATTTTTGAATAATTTATTTTTAATTGATCAAATGGATTTTTTTTTAATTCTTACTTGACCTTGAAAACTGAGGGTAAACAATAAATTTTACAGTTTCTTAACAAAATCGAATTGTTTTTAAAATAAAAATACTCGATAGCATTATTTATTTATTTGGATTTACAAACCACAGTTATTAATTTTGTTCTTGTTGTTTTTTTTCTTTTTGCTTCCTCATAGGGAAGCCTTGTAATCGTGCGGATTTTCGATTTTCCAAAAATAGTCTAAATCAACTCATTTTCATCCAAAAAGCATAA
>WNHD01005438.1:0-11142 GCA_011057455.1 Ganaspis sp. Gsp50 | reverse complement strand
AATTGCAATTTGTGCAACTTCAAAAAACCGACCTCTTGGACAAAACTTATTTGGCGAAATTCACGCGTAACCCCTTATTGCATCCAGCCCCTCAATTGAGCCTGAGCCTCTGGATTTGCGCAACTTTCTTCGCGCAGCCAGAGTCTTCAAGGAGGGGATGAAGGTCACGCGTCTAGGCAGTTATTGGACGCGCGTGCGCAATTGCATTTTAACTAATTTCTAAAGATCCAGTTGTACAATTTACAAAAAAATTAGTTTGTGATAACATTTATTCTAAAGTAATAAATATTTAACATTTTTTCTTCAAACCAAACAACTGCAATTTTTATAGAATTTTGATAAACAATAGCTTATTTTGTTCTTTGAAAGAGCCTTCTAGATTTCTGTTTGTTAGGTTTTGTTAAATAATACTTTGCTTAAAAAATATGAACAATGAACATTTTATTTTTTAGATAACTTTTAAACAAAAAAATATTTGAAAAATTCAGGGAACAAAATTGATACAATAACAACCTCTGCGCGTGAATCACTATCCCCTCCTTGAGCTAAATTCTGGCTGCAGAAGAAAGTTGTGCATGCGGTCCAGACCCAAATCTAGAATTTTTTTAGGTGCAAAAATGTAACTTGCCGCCTCCCTCCAAATTTTTTTTAATAGGTTTTACTGAAATGTTTCAAATTTTTTTTAAAAAAATATATCTTTTGTAAGATAAGCATTTTGGCGCGCCATTAAGTTGGCGCCCTGGACTAGATTCAGGCCTGATGGTGACAGAGACAGTTGTTGCACGCGGACCATCAATATTGTAGAGAATTTTTCAAAGAGTAAAATAAGCTGCTGTTTATAAAAATTGGATGGAAATTGCAATTGTTTATTAGTTTCTAATAATAATAATATTTTCTATATATTAATATTTTCTATATATTAATATTTTCTAATAATCTAAAATTATTATTTGGTAACAAATTTTGGCTCAAACCATTTGCGTCCGTAGCACATGGCTTTAATTATATTGTTAGTTTATATTTAAAACTATTGTTCAGTTTAAGCTTATCTCAATGGTTTGAACATCCTTAAAATGCAATAAAGAAAAAAATAGGAAAATAATTTGCATTTAAAATATTTATACCAAATAATAAATAAAAATCATAAAATTGTATAAAGTACTATAAGTTTATGTTCATTTTCTTAACGGTTTTGCTTCCTCACATAGAAATATTTAATTCCAAAGTCATAAGGAAGACTACGTGTAAAACAAAAAATCTATTATTCTTTAAAACAAAAAATTGAGACTAATTTTAAGTTTTCTGGGAAAGATACATACTTCATATAAATCAGAGTCCATCTTAAATACATAATATACTTTCAAAAGAAATAATGACTAAAGAATTAAAATTGTAGTATATTTACAATAAAAAATGACATTTTCTTCTGGCAGATGCTAATGATAGTGATAAGATTAAAATAATTATCACTGGCGCTATCAATTCTTGTGAAACTGATAAATGTTAATCGTCGTAGAAACGGAAATTTGTCATTGTCGTCTGGGGATATAGCTCAGTGGTAGAGCATTCGACTGCAGATCGAGAGGTCCCTGGTTCAAACCCGGGTGTCCCCTAATTTTTTTTTACACTATATTATAACTTTGTCTATATTAACAAAAAGTTTGAATATTTTAGATTTAAATCTTCTCTATATTTTAGGCAGAGTAGTTAATTTGGTACAGGGAGAATTTATGCACTTACGAGCACGTGATGCCTTGACAACAGCTTGTACATGAATATGTATATGAATTGGTGTGCGCAAGTGTGTGATATCATTTACGCCCACGTAAACCCAGATATCGTCTTAATCACCGGCACACTCCTACCTACGATCAATTTTACCGCGTCAATGGTTACAATTAACATTCTAAAAGTTAGTCAATTTATTTCCTATAAAACAAAAATCAACACCAAATATGCTCTTGAAATTATAAAATATGAAAATTTTTGTCTGGAAGAATACAAAAGGCGCATTAGTTATAATATTAACCAACTTAATATCTTTTACGACGCACATTTTTTCTAGAAAGAGAGTCAAGGTGAAAGTTTTTTTATTTTCAAATTGTGATTCACGTAAATTTTTTTTCTGCGGATGTCAGATGGGAGTGTCATTTAAAAGTATTTTGCAACATTTATGTACAAGAATATAAACTTAGAGTGTTATAAGACTTTTATCTGAGAATATTTTAGTTTGTTGAACGTCAAGAACGAATATTTTCATTAAAAGGACGTTGAAACCTTGCAAATAATGATTATGTGGCAGGATTAGCTTGCTTCTGGTCATTACACGAGCGATCGCATTTGAATTACCAACTTACCTGTAATGAAAACAATTTCTAATTAACTTAATGCAATACTTTATTATTTTCTTCACTTAATTCTTGGATTATTTTATTGTAATTCAATGTTTATTTGTTATATTTCTGTAGTATGATTATTGCGTGTGTTTGAGTATCATAGGTGACTACTGCGCATGTGTAAGTGTCACAGGTGACTACTGCGCATGTTTAAGTGTCACTAATGACTACTGCGCATGTGTAAGTGTCACAGGTGACTACTGCGCATGTCTAAGTGTCACTGATGACTATTGCGCATGTATAAGTGTCACAGATGACTACTGCGCATGTATAAGTGTGATAGGTGATACATGCGCAAGTGTAAGTGCCATAGGTGACTACTGCGCATGTCTAATTGTTGCAGGCGTCTACTGCACATGTGTAAGTGTCATAGGTAACTCATGCGCATGCCTAAGTGTCACAGGTGACAACTATGCAAATGTAAATGTCGTACGCAACTATACTGCTCTCTTGCAAAGCTTTCATAGGTGACTACTGCGCAAGTGTGACATTATGTTTCTACTGCGCATGTTTAAGTGTCATTCGAGACTACCGCGCATGGTTTTTGGAACGAAAAAGCTGTTACAAGAAGAGAAAAAACGAAAATAAATTTTTTTACTAAATCTTATTTTTACGAAAATTGTTTTAATGGATCTTTCACAATTTTATGAAATTCTTCTTATGTACACTTTTATCTCGGAATGGAATAACTACTTTTCAGTTTTGAGGTTATGTTGATCAAATGAACGTCCTTAAATGAGCATTCTTCAATATTATAAATGCTAAAATCTGAAATACAAGCTAAAAGAAAATATTTAAATATCTTTTGCCCGTGAAAAGTGAGTAAAATTCCAGTAACATAACCTAATATTTGGGTGGAAATAAATGAAATAAAGTATTTAAATTTCTCGAAGGAAATTGATTTATATTCACAAAGTGATGATTTATTATTTTCCAAAATTAAAAAATAATGGAATTATGGGATTGAAAAGTGAGTAAAATTTCAGTAACATAACCTAATATCTGGATGGAAATAAATGAAATAAAGTATTTAAATTTCTCGAAAGAAATTTATTTATATTCACAAAGTGATGATTTATTACTTTCCAAAATTAAAAAATAATGGAATTATGGGATTGCAGACAAATTGAAATAAATTCAAATAATTAACACTGTATTAATGGAAGCACTGTCTAGAAGTATTTTTAATCAACCTACTGCTTTTAATTTTCAATTTTATTTTAATAATAATAATTAGCCGTTTCTTGTAAAAATTGAATTCTTTTTTCAAAATATGTAATATTTATTAATTAATTTAACTGCTTCTAAAAGAACGACTGGCTGTTTCTGTTTTTGTGTAATTCCCTAGTTTCCTTTTCAATTTATTTGCCTTTCGTTTGCAAAATTTTACTCCAGTATTTTTTATTTTTTTTTTATCCGGAACTATTCGTCGACTGCGTTTCATTGCAAAAATCAATCGCTGTAAGCCACATCAATATTTGCTTTGAAACTTGAATCTCCCGCGAGCTCTGAAGCGATTCAAAATATTTTCTTTTTCGTATTTTACTTCAGAGTTTATTTCACATATCAGGTGAAATAAAAGAAGGAACCTTCAGATTAAAATGCCAGTAGAGAATTTTTTTAGAGTAAACCAAAGAAGAGTTAAAACTTGAAAATATTCATAATGAATAAAAAACAATGCTTCCCTATGAGGAATAAAAAATGTTAATTATTAATTTCTCTGAAAAAATTGTTATCACTTTCTCTTGTAAAAATGTAAATATTCAACAAGACCTTTTCCTTAATTCTAATAATGCATGCGTCAAAATTCATTGACCACATGATTATAAACATATTATAATTCAAAATCTGTTATAAAAAAAAATAATATTCTTATTTTAATCGTTGAAATGAATAAAAAAATGCATGATTTTTATTTCCTCTCAAGCAGTTTTTTTTAATTAAAAATAGAAGTAAACGGTATTAATCAAGTTGACAAAATTAAATGCACGATTTTAAAAGTTATTACGAGCTTTGCGCCTTCAGAATGACAACACACCCAGCAGTGCTGTGCAGCTGGTCCAGTAAAACCAGGCGTCGTTGGCGCCAGTCCAATTTGAGCTTACGCAAAAAACACATAACAAATAAACAAACTATTGTAGAAATTTCATAAAAGTTTTGTGGATATGTAAACTTTCAAACGTATAGCAATAAATAATGTAAAAAACACTATTTATTGCTATACGTGCGAAATTTCATACTCCTATGATAACTGTATGTTTTAAAACAGACAAATAGTTCATGAATAGATCAATAGTTAAATAAATAATTAAATAATTAAAGTTATGTAATAATAACAACATTAACAATAATGTGAAAAATAACAATAAATTAATAAATAAGTAATAATAATAATAATAATAATAATAATAATAAATAATTAATAAATAAATAACGCCTTCTAATTTCTTTTGATTTTAATAACATAGTTTGATTATGTAACTTTTTTGCTACAATTGCTTTTCTGTTTTATTTGCTTTTCTGTTTTATTTGCTTATCCTTCAAATTTTTTGAGTAAATTACATTTTTTCATAAATTTTGAATTATTAATAAATCGATAAGATCAATGACACAAAATATATGATAGCATTTTCCAATCAGTCGCTTCGCAAATTCAAAGAAATTTGAAAATTTTCTTTAACGAGTTTTGTAAAGATTACACAAACACAATTTTTTCATTAAGTTAAAATTCTTCTAATATTGACATTACGATAAAACCAGGCTAACAAATTTTTATTTTATTTCACAATATTTGAGAAAGTATACATACTTCAGAGTTCTTTAAATTATTTGGAACTATTCGCAATATATTGTTAATTAAAAATATTATTTTTAAAAAACAGAAAATATTGTTTTGTAAGAAATATAATTTTAAAAATATATTTTATTAAACAGATATAATTTTAGAACAATTATTGTTTATTTATTTTACAATCGTCTTTTATTGTCACTCTGTCTTTACTTTTAATCATTTTTCATCGTCATTAGGTCTGCGTTAATATCTTTCTCACTTTTCATTCATTCCATCGAAAAAACTATATTTTTAAATTAATAAATAATATTCAAACCCATTGTTTATTTATCTGTTTCAAACAATTTATATATTTTTTTTATAATTTTCTCTGAACTTGTACAATTGTTTTCTTTAATTTTCTATTATGTGGTTTCTTACCATTTCCAATAATTTTTCTATCATTTTCCATCAACTCATAATTTTTAATCAATTCTCACTTTACAGCAGTTTTCATTCAAAAAAGAAATTTTGCTTTTTTATTATTTTCAATTCTCAATTAATATTTTGCTAATATGCGCACATCCACGCACACTTACAGAAAATATTTTGTAACAATGTCTCATTTTAACATCTTGCTTCTTTTTTCTGCGCTTGTTCGCAACTTTTTACATTCTCATCAAAAATGAGACTGTATTCATTTATTTATTTATAATCTTTTTAAGAACAGTTTGTATATTAACGACAAAATCATATACACATGTATTACAAATTAGAAATCTTCTCTCTCGCTTTTTTACCTTTATTTATTATTTTTCAGTCTTCAGAGCAATGTACTTTCTTTTGTATTGTTTTTTCCTTTACTTTTCTATCTTCAATGTATATTGAGCATTTCCAACTCAACATATAATTGAAATATCAACATATTATTGAAAACTCCATGGTTTTCTTTCAAATTTTTTTATAAAGTGATTCAAAAGTTATGAATTTTTGTGATTCTTTTATGCTCATAACTTTTTTAAAAATTCATCCATTATGAATTTTTTTAAATTGTGTATTTTGAACTGAACTTTTCAAAAATTTAAAACAAAATTTCAAAAATTTTGTACAAAAAGTTTTTCAAAAATTATTTACATGATTTTATGTAATTTACGCAGCATAAGACTTTTTTTTATTAAATTGTTCGAGTTCTTCGATTTTTATTAAAGAAATTCCAAAAAAACGATTCACTTTTACATATAAATTTTAAACACAATCCCATCATGGGGAAGTGATTCTTCCTATTTTTTAGAATGTTTTGAAAATACAGAATCTCACATTTTTCGGTGAAAAAGGGGTCCTAAACATTATGTTTAAATATTTCTTCGTAGATTTCATTGATATAGAACTGTTGAATTTAAAATACACTCTAATTATTATTTATAGGAATGTAAAAAGTAGTAAGCACTTGGAAAATCTACAGTGAAATCTAAAATATTTTACGCTTATTCATGTCCTGGAGTCAAGTCACTGGTCATTTGGTAAGTGACTCAGTCTTTGGAGACTGCATTCCCCTTTACATTAGCCCCTTTTCACGTACACACCCGCATAACATAAAACATAATATGTAGTCTTTCTTACCCATATATTGCTTATATTTACTTAAAACGACCACCAATCATGAGCGTCTTCATCATTTCAAATGCCCCACACTTTCGTAAACTTAATAAAAATGTCCCAAAAAAAATTAAGAACATGTCCATTTTTTGATATCTAAACAAATATTTTTCGCATTTCCTATTTGCAAAAAATATTTTAAACAATAGACAATTTTTAAACAATATTTTTTTAAACAATAGAAAAAGATAAGAGAAACAAATTGGTGGTTTTTTGTGTTAAATTAGTAGTAGCGTACAACTACTTTTATGTTAATGAGTAAAATGTTGATAATCAAAACGAAAGCTTTTTAGTATTTTGTTTTTTATTTACATAAATAAAAAAGAAATCATTGCCTATATTGTGTATAATTATTCCTTATTTATACCACAAAAGATATTAGCTTCATTTTTGACTTTAGTAAATTTAGATAAGAGTTATCACACTGTTTACATTTACCCCGAAAAATTGTAAATTTGGGGTAACTGTAAAAAGTTCAATTAGTAACATTTTCTCCAAGACAAGAATGTAATATTGCTTCCATTTGTCGAACATTATTCACGCAGCATAAATTGAAAAAAAAAACTTTGCCACTTTCTATTATTTGATCGCGTATTGTATGTGAATTTATGTTTTACCAACGCTTACATTAGAAGGGAGTAATATCATTGATCACATTGAATCTCCAAAGCTTATATTTTAAAGAGTTCTTATACAATTCCTATTATTTAGCTAAGATTGGTTGGATTTGAAAACTATTTACAGTACAATTCTTATATAAAATACTATAACTATTAAATTATTAAATATTAATAATTGTTTAATAACTTAAATTATAATTGTTTAACTATTCCACATTTAATACCAATTTTAATATAAGTTTTTCTACTCCTTAAAAAATATGCATTTGAGTTTACTTTTCTATTACACTTTTTAAAAATTACTATTTTGGGCACAAAAATGAATATTTTGTTTATTTTAAGTTGGATTTGAGATCTTTAATAATCAAAAACGTGTGTTAATGCCAGCCAAATTTTGCAAATTTTAAAAAAATATGAATATATTAATCAAATAACAAGTTTCAATCAAAGATAATTTTTTGGGAATTTCGGTCACATTCGCAATTTTTAATTTTAAAATTTTGACTTCGTATTTGTATTCACTGATTACAAAAAATCCCAGATAAATAGTTTCAAGCAAAATCGATCATCTTTTAGAAAATTTGTCGGCCATATTCCATCCGCCATTTTGAGTTTTACAAATCTGACTTCATATTTGTATGTAGCAACCCCAAAAACTTTTATTTATTATTATGTGCATCTGTTAAAGTTTTTTAAAATTATTCATTTCGTACATTAACACTTTTGAAACTGTTAAATTTTTTACATGTATGGTACACATACATATGATATAATATGATATATTATCATATTTTTCACAATAAGGTTTAATAGTACTCATTTTATCCTTCAATATTGTACAATTATGATTAGTTTTTATCAGCCTCTTATTAATAAACGATGACTCTACATTTGCCCCAAATTTCTGGGGTAGATGTAAATAACTGGGGTAGATGTAAACAACTGGGGTAAATGTAAACAATCAGTTACATAAACGATTCAAATTCATATATAGTTTTTGTTACCCCATGAAATTGTTCTAGGGAAGGGAAATTAATAACTCAACACAAAGAGAGACCAAAAGTATTAACTAAAAATGAAAAAAGATTATGGTTAGAAAAACTGTTTACATTTACCCCACAGTTGGTCCTGTATGAAATATTCATATTCACAGTTCATTGTAAAATTGTTACTTTTTGATTATTCTTGACATTCAAAATTAAATCTTTTTTTATAACTTTTAAGATTATCATTTTTAAAGAATATAGTGTCTCTTTAAAAAACTGTTCAAGATTGCTTTTTCTTAAAAAAAGCTTTTTTTGTTTTCTCTATGAGAAAGCAAAATGTTCAAGCCTTGAACATAATTTTGTTTTCGCTATGAGGGAGCAAAATGTTCAAGTATTGCACATAATTTTGTTTTCGCTATGAGGAAGCAAAATGTTCAAGCTTTGCACATAATTTTGTTTTCGCTATGAAAAAGCAAAATATTCATGAAATGGACACAATTTTCCAAATCAGTTTGTATTCATTATCGTATAGAAACGTATCAATTTTGTTATAAAAATAATCTTGCGAACAGAAATCATATAAGAAATAGATGTTCAATCTGCATAGTATTTGTTTTAATCCGGCACTTTTAACCGGAAGGTCACTATCAGCAAAATGTGGTGACTAAAATGCTAAAGAATTGACTGCCCTTGACTCACAAATGCCCCTATCAGTGACAACTCTCTATTTCCTTAAAGCCAAAGAGAGGGGTTAGAGAGTAGATTGTAGAATGTATAGTAGAAGGCTCCATACGCTCCTGACGGTCCCATATGCCTCGCCGTCGTCTTTGCTTGGGTCAGTGGTAATGTTTACTTCCTTCGGTGCAAGTCATTCAAACTTGTCGACTCTAATCCTGTGCAGCTCTTGGCAATTTTTGACATAAAGGTGCAAACAATCTCGTTTGCAAAGTGACAAAACAAGAGTATGATAATAATGGAAAAAATTGTGATTTGAGTTTAATCAATGTGACGGTTCAATGTCTTATAAATTGCTGGGAGTGACGGCCGATCTGTCAAAGTGACGTTTACATCCTCGTTTCTTACTCTGGATGCTGATCTAGCGTGCATCGTGCGACCATGAGCTGCATTCTATCGTGGGAATAATCAGTGTCCTAGAGCATGATCTTTTCATTTCCATGAATTCTGCTCGGGAATCATTATCCAAAATTCAATGTGGTGTTTCAATTGTGTTTTCTATGCAATTTTCAATTTAAGGTGAAATTACGATATGTATGGTGTTTATTCTTTTTTACATTCTCATCAAAAATTAGAGTATTTGGTTTGAAGATACATCAATTTTTTTTTACATTTAGCGTCAAGAAAAATTAAGTAAATAAAAAGAATGTTGTCTCTTTGAGGAGTGATTTGAGCGAAAAATTAACATAAATGTTCAGTAAACTGTGTCACCACAATTATTTTGACATGAATTTTACATTTCTGCACGGAGAAAGAAAGCCCGCTATTTTAGCTAATTCTTAGCTATTCCAGCTAAATGGGTTTGCTGTTATATGGATAGCTAACTTTTCTAGCTGTAATACATAAATAATTAGCTGTAGTAGCTAATTATTAGCAGTAGAAGCTAATTATTAGCAATACACTGAAAAAAATAAATAGGTACCTAACCTAGTCACAATTATGACTAGATTAGGTACATGTATTGGTGGAACTGCCATACGTTGTCTGAATCAGCTATTTATTTTTTTCAGTGTAGTAGCAAATTATTAGCAGTAATAGCTAATTATTAGTTGTAGTAGCTAATATTATTAGCTGTAGTAGCTAAAAGTTAGCCAACCATATAACAGCAAACATAACAGTATATACGGTTGGCGCATCGATACATATATTTGGCATAGTAATATATGCAGTTGACACAGTAATATATGCAGTTGGCACAGTAATATATGCAGTTGGCACAGTAATATATGCAGTTGGCACAACAATACTAATAGTTCGCACAACAATTTGTATCATTGGCACAATAATATGTGACGCTCTCCGAAGAAAGGGACCATAGAAGCAAAAAAGTATAGGTTATGTTTGATGATGCAATCTACTTGAACAAAACTTCATTTATAATTATTTGCAACCAAAGGGAGTTTTTTTAAGAATATTGAGTGTATTTTGTAGTAGAAAAACTGTTTTCTACTACAAATTATTAAAAACGAAGCTTCAATCTAAAAACTATCATCATCTTTATTTAATGGCGGACTATCATCAAACATAACCTACAATCGTTTGCTTCTAAGGACCCTTTTTCGGAGCACGTCACTTTGCACAACAAAGTACGTTTCTCACAACAATACACAAGTCATACACTGTATTCAATTACTATATATAGCAAAATCACAATTCGTACAACAAACAAAAACTAAATAAATAGTCAAGTAAATAAATAGTAATAAAATACAGGGATCATAGTTCGTCCCCTTTTTTCCCCTTTTCCCCTTATTTTCCCCCTTTTTTAAAGAAAATCCCCTAAAACACCAAAAATGAAGTATTTCTCCCCCTTTTCCCCTAATTTTTAATGTTTTTTCTATAATTTTTAAACAATAACACTTCAGACTACTTAGAAATATTTCAAAATTACTTTAAAATATTTTCAAGTACTTCCCAATACTTCAATATATTTAACAACACTTAAAAATACTTAAAACTACTTCAAAATACTTCAAAAT
>WNHD01005437.1:0-14197 GCA_011057455.1 Ganaspis sp. Gsp50 | reverse complement strand
GGATTCCCCAGAAAAAAGCACCCCAAATTGAGTATTATAACGTTTTGGACACTCGTCTGGATCAATTCGAATTTTAAAAAATTGTGTATCTGTGATTATCAAATTTTTATTACAAAACCAGGTTTTACGTTTTTGCAAATTTGACTGTGTTCCTGAATTTTGTTTGGAATTTCTCTCTCCGCATTCGATTCAGGACAATGAAATACAAACTTTAAATTATATTACAAACACTACACTTCTCTGGGTCAATTAGCATTTTCATAAAATGTGTACATAAAATATAATTTTTTTTAAAAAAGATTATACTTTACGTTTTTGCAAATTTGACTGTGTTCCGGAAATTTTTTTTGGATTATTCTTTTTGCATTGGATTCCCCAGAAAAAAGCACCCTATTTTGAGTATTATAACGTTTTGGACACTCGTCTGGATCAATTCAGATTTTAAAAAAATGTGTAGCTGTGATAATGAAATTTTTATTACAAAAACCTTGTTTCACATTTTTGCAAATTTGACTGTGTTCCTGAATTTTTTTTTGAATTTTTCTTTTGCATTCGATTCAGGATAAGAAAATGCATTCGATTCAGGATAAGAAAATACAAACTTTAAGGTATATTACAAACACTACACTTCTCTGGATCAATTAGCACTTTCATAAAATGTGTACATAAAATTTGATTTTTTGATCTTCTCTTCTCTAGATCAATAGGAATTTTAACAAAAAGCATATATGAATTTCAGTCCGTGAAACTAAGAATCATGTCTCATCTATTTGCAAATTTGATTGCGTTATTGAAATTTTTTATGATTTTTTTTTTATTGGAATAATTATAAGAATAGGCAAAATTTTTTTCATTTTAGAAACACTACACTCCTATGGATCCATATGAATTTTCACAAAAGGAATGTATCAATTTTCATTTTTTTAAGAGAAGAATGATGCATCACGTATTTGCAAATTTGACTGTGTTCCTGAAATTTCTTTAGAATTTTCTTTTTTTTATTTAAATAAGTATAAAAAGGAAAAATTTTATTTATATTAGAAACACTACACTTCTCTGGATCAATAGGAATTTTCACAAAAAAGCAATTAACAATTTTCATTTTTTTAAAAGAAGAATCATACTTCACCTACACTCCGGTCCCGGAGACGCGCGAACAAAAGATTTCTAAAGCTTTGATTACTCGTTCGGTTTATGAGACACCCAACCAAACTGTCGCATAAACCGGGACCGGAGTGTATTTGCAAATTTGACTGTGTTCCTGAAATTTCTTTTGAATTTTCTTTTTTTTCTTCAAATAAGTTTTAGAAAAGGCAAAATCTTATTCATATTAGAAACAGTACATTTCTCCGGATCAATAGGAATTTTTCTAAAAAGCATGTATCAATTTTCATTTTTTTAAAAAGAAGTATCATGCCTCACGTATTTGCAAAATTGACTGTGTTCTTGAAATATTTTTTGAAATTTCTTTATTCTTTTTAAGCAAGTATATTAAAAGGAAAAATTTCATTTATACTAGAGACACTACTCTTTTCTGGATCAATAACAATGTTCACAAAAAGCATGTATCAATTTTCATTTTCTTAAGAGAAGAATGATGCCTCACGTATTTGCTTTGACTATGTTCCTGAAATTTCTTTTGAATTTTCTTCTTTATATTCAAATAAGTATAAAAAAAAGACAAAATTTGATTCATATTAGAAACACTACACTTCTCTTGATCAATAGGAATTTACCCAAAAAGCATGGATCAATTTTCATTTTTTTAAGAAAAGAATGAAGCCTCACATATTTGCAAATTTGACTGTGTTCCTGAAATTTGTTGTGAATTTTCTTTTTTTTATTCAAATAAGTATAAAAAGGAAAAATTTTATTTATATTAGAAACACTACACTTCTTTGGATCCATATGAATTTTAACAAAAAGCGTGTATCAATTTTCCCTTCTTTCAAAGAAGAATCATGCATCACGAATTTGCAAATTTGATTGCGTTCCTGGAATTTTTTGTGAATCTTTTTTTTTATTCAAATAAGTATAAGAAAAGGCAAAATTTTATTCATATTAGGAACACTACACTTCTTTGGATCCATATGAATTTTAACAAAAAGCATGTATCAATTTTCATTTTTTTAAAAGAAGAATCATGCCTCACGTATTTGCAAATTTGACTGTGTTCCTGAAATTTTTTTTGAATTTCCTTTTTTTCATTCAAATAAGTATAAGAAAAGGCAAACTTTTATTTGCATTAGAAACACTACACTTCTCCGGATCAATAGGAATTTTTTCAAAAAGCATGCATCAATTGTCATTTTTCTAAGACAAGAATGATGCCTCACGTATTTGCAAATTTGACTGTGTTCCTGAAATTTCTTTTGAATTTTCTTTTTTTTATACAAATAAGTATAAGAAAAGGCAAAATTTTATTCATGTTAGAAACACTGCACTTCTATGGATCAATAGGAATTTTCACAAAAAACAATGTAACAATTCTCCTTTTTTTAAAAGAAGAATCATGCCTCACGCATTGGCAAATTTGACAGTGTTCCTGAAATTTTTTTTGAATTTCCTTTTTTTTATTGAAATAAGTATAAAAGAAGGCAAAATTTTATTCGCATTTTAAGCACTTCAGTTCTTCGGATCAATATGAATTTTACAAAAAGTGAGCATCAATTTTCATTACTTTTAAGAGAAGAATCATGTCTCACATATTTGCAAATTCGACTCTGTTACTGAAATTTTTGTGCAATTCTCTTTTTTTAATTGATTCAGTGTAAGGTTACTCTAAATTTAATGCCTGTTAAAAACACTACACTTTTCTGAATCAATGGGAATTTTCACAAAAAGCGTGTAAAAATTTTCACTTCTTTCAAAGAAGAATCATGCCTCACGTATTTGCAAAATTGACTGTTCCTGAATTTTAAAGTGTGTGGCTCCCAAGAAAATTATCTTGATGATTTAACGAGTTTAATGATTATTTTCTATATATCAATGATTTAATTTAGTTATTGATTTATTAAGATCTCAAGTGGATGTGAAACCTGATAAATGTTGAATTATATTTTTAAGTTTATTGTGCAGATATATTGTAGTATGAAGTTCGATTATAATTTTTAATCTTAGCATCGTACCCAGAAGTTATGTATTGTTTTGAAATGCGAAACCTATTTTATTCCCTGCCTTGAGACGGACCTATTTTAGTCACCTGGAGTGACATTTAATCATTTTTTATAAAAAATCTTTGTTATTATATTCCATTTTGTTTGAATCTCTTGTGGCTGAGGATTTGGTAAAGCCCATATTATGCAAGAATCATGTAATCAGTGTAATAATTGCAATATAGATATATTATGTATTTTGAATTCAAGATATGTGGATGTCCTAGTGTTATATCACATCGATGAAGTCCATCGTCGATGGACGAAGAGCTTCGCACCCGATATGTCAAATTGAATAAATAAATTGTGGATTATACAAAGAAACAGAAAAACGTCTTACTACATTTTTAAAATCCAAACAAAATTTACATCTTTTATATAGTTATATCACATCCTTATGAGATTCTTTGATTCCAGTAGCTGATTTGCTATTCAAAAATAATTGTGGTAAATAGATAATTCTTGTTCTTACTAGAAGTTCATTAAATTATACTTAACTTTAATTTTTGAACAAAAATTATATTCACTGGGGGTTTCCGAGCCACATTGGACGCACCGGTTTGCAATTATTTTTTTCTAGTTGAGACAAACAATCAGTCTCCAAATCATCTATTACTATGTCAGCAAATAATGGAGAAATAGGTGAACCCATCGGAGTGCCATACAACTGACGATAAACTTTATTGTTTAAAACGAAATATGTGTTATCAAAAAGAAATTTAGTGGAATTAATAATTTCATTAAAAGGTATTTTACAACTGTTAACAATTTGGGCAACTCTTTTTTCCAAGCTTTAGATAACTAGATCACAAGGAATGTTGGTAAAAAATGTTAATAAAATATTTGTTTTTAAGGTCCATAATTTGTATAATACACATTTTTATATCATTAGCTTTCTCCCTTCAACGAAGGGCCTCTTCAGATGAAGTATTAACTGTAAAATTTACAAAAGTATGGTACCTTCATTCTCAATATTAATAAAACATGATGAAAACTATTGTCATTATTAAAAATAAAAAGTTTTTTAAATAAATTATTTCTATATATACATGATGACAATGGATTTATTGTAAATAATTAATTTGTGGGTTAATTAATTAATTAATTAATTTATGTTAATAAAAGTTTAAAATTTACTTATGAGTTGGAAATGGACAATTGCATTTATTTTTTAGATTTAACTTTGTATAACAACAATACACAGATTATACAATTGGTTTCAAAAACCTTTGTCTTCAAATAGAGTAATTAATTTGTATTCAAACCATCCAATTCAACAAAAGAAAAATACTATTTACAACCTTGTTGATAGAGCCTTACTTTTGTCACATGTTTCTTTTCATAACAATAATTTTAAAAAAATCATTGACATTCTTATTACCAACGATTATCCTTTAGATTTTATTAAAAAACATATACATTCTCGTCGTATGAATATCAAATACAAAGTTAATAATAATAAATCTAAAAATTGCTCTGTTTATCAACTTTTACCTAAGATTTCGTTACCGTTTAAAACAAACTTTTACAAAATTTCCAATATTTTAAAAGAATACAACATATTATCCATACCAATTGTTAACAAATGTTCGAATTCTGTGGTCAAATTGGGGAAAGATCCGATTGATAAATGGTCAAAAACTAATGTAGTTTACGAGTTTCATTGTGAAGATTGTCCAGCTCCCTATATAGGTGAAACAAAACGTATGTTAAAAACGAGAGTTAACGAACATAAAAAGGGCGAAGGTCCTGAATCTGTGGTACAAGCTCATCAATCTAAATTCCATCATTCTTTTGACTTCGAAAACACAAAAATTGTGGATCACGAACCCCATTATAAAAAAAGATTGATTTCCGAAATGTTATTTATTAAAGGTACAAATTCTACGATTAAGAAGAAAGAGGATATACAGTTCCTTAGTAATAGGTATTTACCTTTATTGAGTAAGCTTAATTTCTAATTGCTTATTGTTTATTGTCTGTATATCGTTGACCCCGTTTTGTTCCTAACATTAAGTAATTACTGTTTGTAACTCAGTCTGACTAAATCACTTGTCCTATGGACAATGATTTTTATAATTTTCAAAAATGAAAAAGAAAAGAAAAGAAAAATCAGAATTTTATACCTTTTTTTGTACTACGTGCTTTTATGAATTCCGTATATTTATATTTTAATTATTTTTGAGGTACGTCTACTATTTTTTGTAATTTTTTGTTGTTCGTCTTTTTGTAAGTTTATATTAATTTTGGTGTTTCTTTATAATAAAGTGGCTGATGATTATGGCAAACCAAGCCATCGAAACGTTCTACGCATAACTAATGCTTTGTTTAATTTGCCTTCCCACATCGAAGAAAAATATTTTATTATTGACAAAAAAGGAAGGGATCAACTATTTATTTTATTAACTAACAAATAACTTGACTGAACCGAGCAAATAGAACTCCGACTTAACAACGCCAATCAAACAATTTTTAATCATCTCCTGATAATTATGAATTAACAATACATCTAACAATAAATTTAATATCAACTAATTTTAAAACAATACCGGCTTATGACAAATCAGGGAGTGTATATTTTTGAAAGTTGTTTCGCTGAATAACTTACACAAAATAATAAGACTTTGATTTAAGAAAAGGATGAACCATTTTTGGTTTTATTAACAAAAAGAAATATTTAAAGCAAGTTAATCAAATCCATTATCGTTAAACTTTAGCGTAATACAATTTCAGTATCAAAATTTTAGACTTACAATTGTTTTCCTTATTCAAAGTAACAATTAAACTGTGATAAAAAGGAAGAAAAACATACAAATTGTTGTGATAAATCTATCTCATAAGAAATTGAACTTTTAACCACTCACGACAGAAACAGATAAAATTGTACATGTTGAATCAAATGCAAACTAATCAACTAAATTATTTACAGAAATGAAATTTTACTCGACTAATGCAAAAATCTCTGATCGCCGACAGTTGTTAATAATTTCTGTTTTTACAAAATAAAAGGCAAATCATGTTAAGTTTACTCGAAATTTTATAGGTTATACCCTAATAGAACATAGGCAAAATTTTGACGGTCTTGAGAGATAATCTCCGAGAGTTAAGGTAGTAGTCCAGTGTGTGGGGGTAGAAAAAATCAATTTTTTTTATTGCATTTTTTAAAAGAAAAACATCTTCCTAATATGTTGTGAGGAATCCTGAAATAAAAAAGGGAAGGGAACGAAAGCAGGACACGCAAATGTCGAAGCAAAAAAGTGCACTGAAGGCATTGGCGATATCAAGAGGCTGCACGCGAGAAGTCTTGGAGCAAACAGCCAATGGGAGCGCGGGTGGATCGCGACGCGAAGCTGATTAGTGAGGGCTCCAACCGTAGAAGTCCATAAAAGGAGGGTATCTACCGGAGTCGAGGCATTACGTCTGGAGCAGTGGAACTGATCAGATCTCTCGTCGAAACGGTGGAATCGACTCGAGCTCCACTGGAATCCAACGGTGGCATCGTTGGCGTTCAGGGTTGTACCTTGGACGTAGAGGGTGGAATCCTCCTCGAAGAATATTACTCGTGGCGAGTGGCATTCGCAATAGTGGTGGAACCACTATCAGTGATATGAGTGGCACCCACGTTCCTCGGCGGAGCCGTGTAGGAATCGACTCCCGGGGTACCTGATTCAGGGTCTCACACATCAGCGATCAAGGAGCGTTTATACGATTTAACGATCGCCACAAGATAGTGGCTGCGCGTAGCGCACACTAATAATCACAAATAAAACCAGAAATTTTGATATTGTTCGGATGTTTAAAGCGAGATGTCAAACACAATTGACACCCGTATAATTAAATAGCTTTATTAATTAACTACAGGTTCTAGGCCATGGTAGCCAAACGCACTTATGTAATACTCTCCGTTTAATTATTTATTTACGCTTAACTTTGTTATTATATATATTTTACGTTATATTGTCCGTTGGCAAAGTACCTACGTTTAACATGCCGCACTCACCACGCGTTTCACCTGTATTGACAGCACATTAAGACATTTAAATTGTTTAAATAAACCACAAACAAATTAAACTCATTTCACGTGATTATTTGTAACGAGTTCAACCTTTATTTATAAATTCTGGTTTCTTTCACGAGTTATGTCCCAGGATAATTAAAATTTAAAAGGAGTTCAATAACTAGATTCGTTACAATGTTCTCAAAATGCCAAACCAAAATTCGCAATACTTATTTTGTCATGAAAAGAAGAGAGCGCACCTTGGTATTCATAGACATGTATTGATGCGCTAACCAACCAGACTCAGAATGTACATAAAAACTCTTTTTTTCATTTTGTGACATCAAATAAACATTTGTTCGGTGATTTTAAATTGCGATTAAAATGGTGTAAAATTTAGGAAGCCAGAATGTGAATGTCGAAAACTAGAATCTTCAACCACGCCGCGCCGTCACTCGAATTCTCCCCTTTTCATCTCTCCTCGTGATGAAAACGGAATTACTATTGGTCCTTCGTAATTTCTATTAGACTTCCCGATTGGACGGTACTGCAGGTAGTCGAACGATGCGCCACCTCTGCCGGAAAATTTGAATAATGCCTCTTGCGACTACGGATACTCCACCAAACCAATGACTCTTTGATTCATTTTACTGAACAAAGAAAGTTCCAAAACCCAATAAAAAATTAACTAAGGGCGCACTACGGGCACAGTACGGGCAAAATATCAATACAGGCCCAGTACGGGCATCAATAGAAAATCATACGGGGCCCGTACTGGGAAAGAAGACTACTGGCATAATACAGAAATTTTTTCTTGGGAATGTAAGAATTTTTGAGTCAAATTGAACTCACCCTTAACTTGTTGGGGTCTTGTTCTTTATCGCCAAAAGAAATTAAAAATGACAAAACTGACTAAAAGAATGCCGGTAAAGCAAAAATCTGACTAACTCAATTAAGAATATCGAACCCAAAAGTAACAAAGTTTGTATTATTCCCTCATAAAAGTGAAGGCAATAATTAATATCAAAGTCTATTATTCTCTCACAGAATTGAGAGCAATAATTTATAACAAACTGAATAAATCATAATAAGGAGTAGAAAACTCAACCACATAAGATGTTGGAAGAAAGTAACAATGTGAAGTCCACGGCAAGTATCCCTCTATCCATAGCTCAACTTCAACCCATGAACCAATGTAAAAGTTGACCAATAGTATCATCTGCGAAAACTGGAATAGACGGAGAACCGCGGTGATGTCCCGTGGTGCTTAGCGATGCAAAAAAATATTTTTGAATTAATAACCTAACAATCTTAACTCATTTTTATTTTTCGACGTGTCGTGGAGTAGTTAATTCTCTGATACGTTTACTCGCAAACACATTTATATAATGTCAAAAATATCATTACAAAAGAAATTTTGTGAGTTATAGAACCTTTATGTTAAACAAAAATTCTATAACGTCACATGGTATTGGAGGAGTATAATAACGATTTACCATCGAACTGATTCAATTAATTATTGTAATTAATAACGAAGATTTAACCGACTAGTTAGCTCAGTTGGATAAAGGCTTGGACTTTCCGGACGCTGCAAACCATCGCTGGTTCGAGGCCCCGTTAGTCCGGGATTTTTCTCCGGCTTGTGAGATAACTCGAGCGGGAGGTTAGACGCCGAGGGTAAACGGTGTGCGCTGTCAATACATTATCCGGCGAGCATCGTTGAAACCCGACTGTCGGTAACCGGTTGTACTCTGGGTAGGTTTTCCAGTTTTTCTACCCACTGGTGAGCAAGCCTATCACAGACGGTCCAGGCAAATGCGAGTACTCCTAATAAAGTCGTCTATGGACGCAAATTAGTAGAGTTGGGAGTAACATGGCTTAAAAAAAGAAAGAGAAGTTGTTTAGGAGTACAAGGCAATAAAAGAAAGATGGTGGCTGAAAGGAGGGTATAAAACCGTAATCGGTAGTACCAAAAGAAACTAAAAAATAAAAAAAAATAATATCGAAGATTTATTTATTGTTTGTATTCTTCCGTGCTTACTTTTCTTAAAATCCAACTAAAAAAAAACATTTTTACTTTTACAATTAATAGATTTTCATTTTAATATGAATAACTCCGCAGATCCAAACAAGTTTTTTGGAAGGGGGTTTGCAAGAGAAAGAAAGAGATATCAATATAATGCTATCTCTTTCTTTCTCATATGAATCTAAATTCAGGAAACGGGGGCATAACACCCTCTTTCTGGAACCGCCACTGCCGTGCCTTTTATGATTATGCAACATTTGTGGAATGTGGTCGCTGGGACTAATATTTCACATTCATATTCGACTTCAAAGCAATTAACAATTTTCAGACGCAGAAGAATTTAATGTTTTCAGAATTACACTCTTTAGTAATAAATGTTTGATAGTTGTGGAAGAATCGATAAAAAGTATCAAGATTTTTGCTAAAGTAGAAAATGATGATTGAATTCTCTTAGAGAGGTCAATAACTGCACTTTGGAGTTACGAAATGAAATAGGGAAGTGCAAAAGGAAAAGAAAGTCTTATCAAATAAAAGTGAGCACCCTTCTCTTTTCAGAACGAATTGTGCTTATTCAACTGAAACAAAAAGGAGTAACCGATAACACCCCACTTTCAACTATGTGCTGGTTGGATAAAGTCGATTCTGAACGAACTTAAAGCGGTTAGTTTTCGCACTAGAATGAGAGTTCTTTCGTTCTAGGACCTTCTAAAAGAAAAGCTATTCTCTTAACTCTAATATTCTTTTATGAAAGAAAAAGAGGTTTTCTCATTTTAAAATTACTTAAATTTTTTTCAAAACTATGCTTGATAAATGTTTTCTTTCTCTTATGTGCTTGCTTTAAAACCGATTCACCATTATCAGAAGCTTTTATTAAACCAAATAGTTTTTGTTGTAAATAGTTATTAGTTCATAATAAAAATGCACGTTCTCTAGATAGGAAGGTCATAAAAGAACCTCTAATTTCCACTTTCAGATATTAATTATTATTTTCATCACCAGAGAAATATTGTTTTCTTCTTCTTCTTCTTCTATTTTGTGGCCGGGAATGGCCAATTCAATATTGTTTTGATAATGCGATATAAATGGAAATAAATTATACAGATGCTTTTTCTATTAAGTTTAAATTTGAGCAAAGCTAAATCCCTTCTCGAGTTGAATTCAAAATGCGTCTTATGCATGTTTCGTAGACTCTTTGTTGGGCATGCGATTGTATTGGTTGAAACAGTAAATAAATCAAGGCAAATAGTTGAGTTTGGATTACAAATTCTATTTTGCAAAGTGGGTAGATAGGTGGGCGCAGATTGGGTTGGATTAGGGTGGGAGTATAAAGAGGGGGCTGGTTGAGACGGGGTAGGACGAGAGAGGATAATTTATGTTCCGACAGGAGCCCCCGACTCTGCCATTACTATGCAACTGTTGCTGCTTTCGGGTTCAAGAGAGGGTTGTCGACGGCAAAATTGATTTATACCGATGAGCCGTAAAAATTCCCGGGGATTTAGTTACTGCTGGAGGCACAATTAATATCTCGTTCTTCCAAAGCTGAATGCTACGAAAATTTAAAGCACGAGATAGCTGCGAAAAATACGACTTAATAGCAGCTTTCGAAGAATATACTTTTCAATGGAAATAACACTTCTTTGCATCAAAAGGGACACTTAATAAACGGAGAAAAAACCTAAGCTGCTTTTTTTATAGTTGTGTAACGAATATCGCCTTAGAAGAAAATTGCGAACTCGTGCGCAAAGACAGTCGGGCAGAAACTAAGTCCCAAAACGGAAATAGTTTTAATAAAACTATCGTTTCCGACAGCCCCCACGAACGAGGTACAAGCCAATCGACGCATTACCCCGGCACTTTGATACTGACGAATCAGAACGCGCTACATTCTGCGCACGCGTCGCGCTGAAAATAAATATCAGTGGAACCGTGAGATCGAGGCATTCGACGTCGAGCAGTGTAACTGCTCAGGTTTAACAAAGTAGTATCACCACTATGCAAGACGGAGAATCGCAGCCCAGTGCGGGCATTGTTTTCTTACATTTGAATTACGACGACGACAGGTTGCCCATACGCAGGCAACCACCACGCAGCACGGCCTAACGTGGGCATTACGACGGAACGACGAGTTGCCTAGACGAAGCGAAGGCGACCAAAACCGATCAGACGGACCTAGACGAAGATTTTAATAAAGACATTTTATTTTAATTCTTAATTTCTCTTTAAAACGCTATTACGACGCGAAATAACACTTGCGAATTAGACATACGCTTTTATAAATGGAATCTCGTGCGAATTTAGTATTTAAGCGTTTCATTTTGTAATCTTTGTACATAATAAATTACTTGTAAATAAATATCATTTTGTAAAATAACTCTTTAATTACGTCATTAGACTTTGCACCATTTTTTGGCTCTACACGCTGGACAAATTGCATCATTCTTTGTGGAGTTCTTTATATTCGATAACCCTGAAGATAATCACCGAATTTGGCATGAAGGTTCCGCATCTCTATTAGCCTCTGTCAATGAGTCGGATTTATACTATTCAGTAATTTTGATTGAAAGAACTCTACCAATGTTCTCAAAATTCTTCTGAAGTTAAGGAATAAAACCCCATTATCCTCGCACAGCACAAGAACTTCCCTAAATAGAAGGTTGGGAATGTTCAGGGGAGTTTCGGTGCTGGGTGAGTCTCAAGGGTAAGCTTCATAAAAGTAGTATAACGCATTTCCCGTTTAAAGATGTAGTGACAAAGGCATTTTGGATCCACATCAAATAAAGTGTAATTCAAACTTTCACGGAACAACTCGCTAAGATCGGCTAGTACTTTTCCTAATCTGAAATTATCATAAGTTCTGCAAGGGCCTCTGACGTCGAAGTTTGTTAAGTATATGAGAAGTGCAGAGAGAAGATCAGAGATTCAGAAATAATTATAAGATTTTTATAAAGTTTGTTAAGTCGATTTTGTTTAGTTTTTATGGTGATTTGGTTGATGTAGGTTGGTTGATGCGGTATATTTTTCCAAATATTAGTCATCAGTACTGATGCCATTGTTTTATTACGCATGCCATTGTTTTATTACGAGTTAGGGGTTCATGAACTACGTAGCTCGTCAAGAGGGAGGGGGAAGATCAAGACATTTGCTACGCTAAGAGAAAAAAATTGCAATAATGTATGGAACAATATGCTACATGGGGAGGGTCTAAATTTCCAAAAAATGGGCTATGTAGTTTATAGACGACCTCATTAACTGTTTAGGAATATTTGCAATTGAATGTTTTAACTTATTAGTTTGAAGAAGCTTGTACCGGAAGTACAAGTTAGTTCGTGTGCCGAAATCTTTGTTCCTAAATTTCATAATATTAATGATTATGCATGCAACTCGTTTTGGAAAGTTTTATTACACAATCTTTAAAAGTTGCTGTCTTACACAATAAATTTTATTCAATTTTGACTCTGCCTAAAACTTCTTTAAGCTCGATTTTCCGTTGCATCATCAGATCCCGCATGGCAACAACGCCGCGCGCAGCTACTGTTGGCGTCGACCAATCACGCGCAACCTGTTCCCCTCTCGTTTGCTTGCGGTCCCAACGCCAAGCGAAGGGGCTCACGGCAGCGGCCGGAGAGCTGAGTCACTCGGTCATCTACCGCCATAGTATAGTACCCAAAATTCCAGCGTTGCCAAATCTAACTCAAAAATACAATGTTGTCAAATCTCTTAATGTACTTTGAATTTGCAGCCTTTAGAACCTTAGAACAGTGAATCATTTCACTACTGATCGTCAATCATCATAATACTGCTTTTAAAAGATACTGTTTCTCCATACTTTTTGTAATTCTTCCTATGTTTTTTAAAATATATGTATTAAGAATATAAATGTTTCTTAATCAGTTGATCCCAAGAATTAATCATCTCTTTCCTATACGCAAGGAGTTTCATTTCTTTAGTTCATTTTACATTTTGTAAGATTGGAGAAAGAATTAGAAATGAAGTTTATTTTAGATGCTGGAAATAAAAAGTATATTAAAGTTTGTGGTACACGTTTATAGTTTGATACACAGTGCATTCGCTTCGTTCATAGTTTGTATATCGGTGACGGAGGCCACAAGCAGCAAAGTACACAGAATCATTCGCGAGAGAAGCTTTCACAATATGGGTATACCAAAAGCCACAATAGCCGCAAATCGAAGCAAAAATCGCAGAACTGCCATTTTCAGATACACTGATCTAAATACCGATTAGAAAACGTTCTCTGATGGCTTGTTTTCTAAATTTTGTTTTAAATCTCATTGTGAGATCAATATAGAAGGAAAAGCTAGTTTTGGAGATTCTGGTTAGCTTTATACCTCCCATTGTCTGAGTTTGAGCTAGTCGGTGGCTTTTGATATTCTGATTTCTCTTTCTTTTGTTTTGAAACGGCTCAGAATACATTCATTGTTACTTCTCCACTTTTTCTGAACGCATGTAAATAATAATTGACCTGTAGGTTTTTTATAATTTAAACTTTAAAATGATTTGCAGACTCCAAGCACCTGCACCCTTGTAAGATTTGTAAATAAAGTACAGTATGATTCAACTATACTTTTATCAGAATGTTTAATTTGTTTCGAAATAAATAATTTTCAAGAACATATGTTACATATAACGATATTTCTCAACCGTTTTTGATAAAATTCATAAAGATAGACATATGATAAAATATGATGGACAAAAAGTCATTTTACAGGTCACTTTTCATAGATTGTATCGCAATTTTCCAAACCTCGCCAAAGTGAATACAAAATAAGGTATCAACCAAGTCTATCTTGTGATTTTTTTTACATATTTCTTCAGCGAGAAAAATGAAAAATTAAAAGGGAATAAAAGATTTGTTTATATAAATAATCATTATACTAATATAATATAAATATATTAAATATATCTCCCTATATTACAAAAAGATCTCGCCGCCGTCGCCGCCGCCGCCGCTGTTTCAAGATTTTCAGTGACCTCTAAATGACCTTGAAAGGTCGACCTCCA